>JAVQIZ010050688.1:0-19497 GCA_036023535.2 Galaxias brevipinnis
TTACACAATGTCAGTGTGAACATTTTGATACCAAACACTACCAGGCTGATTATGTTAGTTAGCTTAGAAAACCAATACAAAATAAATGATTATTACAAAATAGACACAATTGACATACAATATCTTCTCATGTTCAATGTCCAACAATTTCATTGAATGTTCCTTAATACCAGTTTCTTAATACCAATTTACTAATCCTTATAATGGAAGTAGTGTGGTGGTTTGTGTGACTGTAAGGATTTGTGTTCACTGGGGCCATCTTGGGGCCTGTTCCTTTATCTTATCCAAAGAGGGGGGAAGATTCGGTGATTGGTTCCCCTACAGGCGAATCTGTAACAGTCACAGCAAGCGTCTGGAAATCATCAGTTTTTATTTTTTTCTGAAATTACTCAGCATTCATTCGCCCACACATAGAGATGAGTTCTTCCCCTACCCAAAGGCCATGAGCACAGAGGTTTACCAAACACACATCGGTCTCCAGGCTATAGGCGGCGCTGAGTGGTCGGACATCAGCTGTGTCAGCTAAGTGTTACCCAACTCATCAAATATTTGCTTTTCTTTTGTTTTATAATCATGTTTGGACGTGTCACTTTGGTCAGGTCTGTGTTTTGAGGGGAATGTGTCTTTTTGTTTTTACATTGAAATGCCGCATCTGTGTTTGATTTGACCCTTGTAAATACTAACGGCCGTTTGCAGTGTTTACAGAATCACTAAGCTAATGATTGGGCGATGTTAATCCAAGCTTGTCATGTATGTTTTTGGTGTATTGTGTCTGTGTGTAGGCTTTGTTTACCTCAGTGTCTCTGGCTGAGTGTGTATATGCACCAGGGAGTTTACACTATGTGTGTCCTGCCATACCTCTGCCCCCACACATGGAAAGTTCAGATCGCTTCAAGGCTGAGCCTGTCATGCTTTCCTGTCCCACTTCATTAGATGCTGGCACAAATGCACCCACAAAGACACACACACTAAGAGTGCAAACAGTACACAAACATTCACATGCCTGGGAGTTAACGATTACTATAAACCCTAGAAGTGTTCAGTATATACCGTATATATGCTTTGTTAAAGACGTATATGATTAAATAATCTTGAGATGTTGACTGAGTTCGATAGTCTTGATTGTGACATTATTTTGGTATTTCTGAAGGGGTCACATGTCCCTGTGTTTGCGCAAGATGGGCAGAAAGACAGACACAGACAGAGAGGTAGACAGACAGAGAGACAGAGAGTTAGACAGACAGACAGAGAGCTAGACAGAGACAGCGAGTTAGACAGACAGACAGAGAGCTAGAAAGACAGAGAGCTAGACAGACAGACAGGGAGCTAGACAGAGACAGACAGGGAGCTAGACAGAGACAGAGAGAGACTGAGACAGAGAGCTAGACAGACAGACAGAGCGCTAGACAGACAGAAAGACAGAGAGGTAGACAGACAGAGAGCTAGACAAAGCTAGGGACAGAGACAGTGACACAGGTAGGCAGTCATACAGACATACATTTAAACAGGGAGGAATTTATGAGCTCAGGATAGTTTTGTTTTGAGGCCTGGTCTCATGCCAAACTCTTGGCTTGAAAAGGCTACATCTTGGCACTATTCAAAGGTAATATATTTGTAGGTACCCCTCTTAGCCGTTTTCCCAGCTTTCCATCCAAGAGAATTTCCCAAGGCACTGTTTTTGAATTTCAAATCTACATTTACCTTGTTCCCCCCATCTGATATTCTCTGCATGTAAAGTCTTCCAACTTTATTCAATATTCTTACAAACACTGTTTTTAGCTGTGGAAATCTCCTGCTTTTGTGGTGTCATTTGATTTGATAGTACAAACATATTCACATAGGATCTCCCTGTGTCTACAGTTTGCGTTGGATTCAATTCATCCCATCCTTTAATAGCCCCATGTCTACTAATAGTTCAATACAGCACGTCGGGACATGCAGCCACCGCAGCTTCTTTTCTAACCTAGTGTACAAAAATGCAACTAGCAGTCTAAGATTTCATATTGATTTATTCACGCATTTCCACAAAATACTTGCGTACATACAGATATACAGAGCGTTAGTTTGCTAGTGTGTTAAAAGTACTTTCCAATATGATGGCAAGTCTATGTGCTGGCATTGACTGATGACAATGAAAAGTATTGTATTGAAACCCCTTAAAATGAACCTCCATAGAGGGCATACAGCAGGCTATACTGAACGTGGAAACCATGGGTTTTCATACAGCACATTCTGAAGTACATCTTTAAAGTAAAGTTGAGATTATTCCTAGAAGTCCTGTTGGTTCCCCCCAAGGGGCTGCATTCATTATCCAGCAAGCTAAACATCATTAGCCAGATCAGAAAAGACACCAAACGAGATGAATTCAGTGAGCATGTTAACGAGTACCACCTAAAGTGATATTAAAACCCACGTCAAATTGTGCCGACTAGCTCTTAATCTGAAGCATCTACAGAGCATAGATTAGTCTGACAGTCAGTGGATACAGACGGTCCACCAGTGGTATCTGGCATGCTCAGAAAACGATGCTTTGTTTGCATATACTCTAAGCCCAGCAGGGGAGACTTGTAAGCTTTTGAAGGTTAGCTGCATTCAGCTCCTGTTTAGAAGACACTGTGTGCTCTGCCGAGGTCCAGAGAATAAAGTGGGAGCCAATGGGATTGTATTTAACAGGCTGATGTTGTCATAGTAACTGGTGTTTGTTAACACACTTTATTGAGGTGCCAGTGTATGTAGGCACGCTACCATTGCTCAATCTATAGCCTTTACTGCTGGTGCCATAGCAAACGTTGTACAAATAGATGTTTGGAAGCAAACACATTTTAGTAGAAAGTCATTTTAATCAATGTTTCAGTTTTGTTTTAAGTTGAGCCCTTAATCCCATGAAATGCCATCTAGATGACTTAATGCTACATCACTTCATGATGATAAATAGTTGTATCATAAAATGACTTATCTTTAAATCTCTTCGATGTTTCACCCATTGTTTGAGCATAGCTGGAATGTAAAGCCTTTGATGAGGATGGCATTATCACTTTGACCTTGTGTACTCCTCGTTTGATCTCTCAGTCAACATAAAACCAGTAAAATATGCCTTATATAAAATGATTTCAGAGATTACAGAAAAAGCATCCATACCCTTGGGGCATGATAGAGAAACACAGACATCGTTTTCTGTGTTCTTTTAAGAGGCTGCATTTGAAAGGTGTTCATCAGAACCGTTTTAAAATTTCCATCTAGATTTACAAAATGACTGCACACATTTAGAACCATCTCTACTTTGATCAGATGTCCAATCTATGTTCTGGATAGGCTTCAAAAATAGAAAATGGTTTCAGATCATTCTGACTGTCACAAAGAAAGGCCTATGAGCTACAGCATGTCAATAGACAGGCCCCCAAGTTCCACTAAACCAAAGTATGTCCTATGATTCAAGATTTCCCTTCAGTCTGTACTTATTGAACACAGCATGGATTCAGTCACACAATCCCATTGTTCCAACAAACTGGCTCTGACTGGGTTGCGATGGACCTTGTTTGCGCTCCAGTGTTGACATTATTGAGTCAGAAAACACTTCAGTGTGGCTGGGTTGTTTTGGACTGTTTACAGTGTATCTGCGCTCCCTACGCCTCCAATGGTTGTAAATGATGCATGCTACCAACCTGACTTTCAGCTAGTGTTTGGAATGAGGTGCCATGTCATGGAGTCACTAATTAGCCGTCAAACGCCTCACTCTGCCGCAGATATGCAGAGATAACAAGTGTGTGTCAGCACAGCCAAATTACCATAGGAGTTAGGACAGAAGCCAACAACCTGATCCTAACATTACAACATGTTGAATCAGCTTACGGCAACATAGATGTGTCTAATGGTAGATAATTAGCTAGTCTACAACTTAGGCGTGATACCTTTCAGACGAGAGGTTTGAAACCCCATGTTCCAATTAATTTGCTTTCTAAACAGTGGTTGCTAAGATCAATAGTTTGTGTGAGTCAGTAATGATTAAATTACTATGTGCGCACAGAGTCACATTCAGGGATCTGGTTTGTGTTGTTTGGTTGAATTACTTCAGTTCAGCATCAGAGTTACATATACGAGTGAGTAATCATATTCGCCTGTATTACTGGAAGGAAAGCTAAAACAAAAAAACATTGCATAGAAAAAAGGAACGTACTTTAATGAAATCTAGATAAAATAATCACTCACAAGCTCTCACATGCTCAAAGTAAAGCATATACATACGTATTTTGAGACCTGTTAATAAAAAGGGGACACCATTTCTTGCACTTAATTTAAGTTCAAGTAGATTTTGGGATAGTTTGACAATAGACAATACACTTGCCTGATAATGGCTTTATCAAAAGCTACTAAAATAAAGTAGTGCTTAAAAGCATTCCTTGTAATCAAGCTACCATGCAGCCAAAACGACCCTAGAAGGGTCTGGTTGATATTAAGCCTCTTACAACCCCCTATATATCCCAGCTGGCTGTTTCAGCAGCCAGGCCTTGCTTGATTGGGTCCCTTAATTACCCACAAGCCTCAGGGGGTTCTGTAGGGCAGGAGCCCTCCACGTCATCACCGCGGGGATGTCGCAGGGGCGCTCGTCAACACGCAGGCCTGGTTTCAACATGTGAGCGCTGACCTCCAAGGCGTATCGCCTCACACTCATTTAAAAGGTCAGGACATGTGCGACCTCGTGCCTTTTGCTCCGCCAGATCGTTGACTCTAAACGGACACTTGCTCAGTCTTAAGCCAAGACAATGGGCTCCATTCAAAGACCATGCAACCTGTAGAACATATGTTGCCAAAAGGGGGGTGGGGGCTTACGCGCATGACACAGGCCAGGAATGAGTAGACACATTTGCCTACTCCTTATTTTATCCACTTAAGCAACTCTCCCGAAACCTGGCAAACTGCAGTGCTCCACTTTTCATGCGCATGGCCGACCCTAAACATATGCTTTATAAGCTCCTTACTTACTTACCACAGGAGCCTCCAATGGCTCCCTGGACACCCAGGGGTGAGGATGCCTGTTAGGAAACTACTGGTGCTCTTGTCCTGACTGTTCTGATGTAACGGCCCCCTGTACCAGCTGAAGGTGTTGGGGCTGAGCTAGGGCTAAGCCAAGCTGTGCTCACTACTGAAGAGGCCAGACGAGAGAGCGAGAGAGAGCGAGAGAGAGAGAGAGAGAGAGAGAGAGAGAGAGAGCTGTTCAGGAAAGCAATCTGAAAAGTTACTTTAGTATACTGATGCATGTCATGAGTGGGCCAGACACATAATCTTTTTTAACTCACATTTGCTCCAAATGCAGTCTGGGGTCTTGGTCTAGTACATATATTAACAGACGTGAGTTCATAGTCTATAGGTTAAGACTTATAAACAGAGGTTTACTTCATGGAACTTTGACATATAGATGTGCTTCACAGTTTGGAAGCCCACATTATAAATCTAGGGTTATGTCCACATATATATAAAATATAACTTATCATGTATATAAAAAAAAAGCTTCCATGGTCACTTAATGTCGATTTTGCAACGTTAGATAATTTACCAGCAACCCTTCGAATCATTTGTAGCCTTATAGCCATTGCCAAGTTTAGATATGGAGTAGCCTAAAGTAGTTTGTCTTTCCCAGACACTCCCTTCTTTGTACTGGATCATTTCTGGGTTTAATAACACTATAATGCAGAAGGTGCAGTTTTGAGGGCTATTTTACATGATATTTTAGAAACAAAAGAAGACCATTTTACCCAACCGTGTGGTTATCTAAATCACAGCATCCTAATCCTACATTTGCCTCTTTTATTCTCCTTTACATCTCGTCTGACTGTAGGTCAGACAGAACATTATAACTTAGCACATACAAGTTATTCGTTTACAATAATGGTAATATCCCATGGTAGACAATCAATAAAAGGGCTGTAGTTGTTTGAATGTGTACAGGTCTTGATGCAGGCGTGGCAGACTAAGCTCCTCAGGCAGTAAAAGAGACACGCTGCAGCAAGACGGCATCAGTCTCTAAGAGAAGAAGACAGAATGCTGACAAACTCCTTTCTCTTCAGTGTATTTTTTCACTCAGTTGAAGGCCCTCATGTCGTACGGCCTCATAAAGCAGAAGAGTTAGCTAACTGTAAAACTCTGCCCCAGACGTTTCATGTCACTGTTTTATGTATGTACACTTTTTATTGTTCCTTGTGCAGTCGTAATCTTGCGGGGTTTTGGACCTATCAACAAAGATTTATCCCTTTTTGAACTGGCGGTAGTGGTTTGGCTCAAGGGGTGGTGGTGGTGGTGGAGGGCCAGAAGCTTAAAATACTTCAAGAATTGATATCTCCCTTCCATAGCAAATGTTTGCAGTGTTTCCAGCCATTGCAAATAATGGTATATACAGCCAAAACCAATTTTACAAATTCAATCATGAACCAACTTTATGATCCTCTTGAATTTGACAGTATAGGAACAGCAATAAAAACCAACCCCTTTGCATGTCATTGGTCAAACATTTCTTAATACATCGTCTTCATGTGTTTGTCTGTTTTGGAGATGAATACAATGGAGTTCAACAATATTGCTATCTCTTAAATCGGTGTGAACCGATATAGATTCAAAGCCTGGAAATGATTTCATAGTGCAAGTCTGTGCCCAGAGCACTAAGGAGCCAATGTAAGCAGCACACTCCTAAATCATTCAAACGTAGAGTCCGTTTGATGAGGGTTTGACAGAGTTGACCACATGAAACAAATGTGCAGGTATTCTGAGGTCATGACAAAGAGGAAGCTGATATGATTCACTACTATGATGCTACAAGGGAGGAAACCAATTCACAGAGCACATTGGTGACGCTCTCAACGACGGCCTCACACAGAGAATACAATTCATTCCCTGTTTTTTCTCGATTATGTTTCGATAAGTTCATTCCAAAAGGCATATGCAATGTGAGGATGCGTGGTTTATTTGAGTTTTCTTCCCAACCCCTTAAGACTTTACCAAAGAAAATCCACGTTGGGCCAAAGTCCTCATTGAGTCATATTGACATGAAATAGCTAAGTAAAAGGTAATGGAAGGAGATCAGAGCCAGCACCTCCCTGCTGTACCCTCCTAGTCCCCTGGATCTCCATGTCTCCTCCATCTGGCTGGGGGATGTTCGCACACATCACAGGCATCTGCCCCATGGGGATCAGCCAAAGTGTGGTACGTTTCTCTGCACGCCTGCACCACTCTGATGGGTCACGGCAGAGTCAAGTCCTTTTTTATGTAACACTTCAAATATGAATGCATCCATTGGAAATTTTAAATGGTCCACAATAGCTTCAAGTTTACCTTGTAAGAATGATTGAATTGAATGATTGAAAGTGCAAGTACAAATTAAGAGACCACGGCAAAATGATCAGTTCCTTTGGTTTTACTATTCATGTTTGTGTTTGAGAAAAACAAAACTTTTCGTTTAATTCTACATATTACGTTTCTCCAAAATACAAATATTGCAATTTAGAGCGTATATTTGCAGAAAATGACAACTGGTCAAAATAAAAAATCTGTGTTTTCAGACATCTAATAATGCAAAGATAACATGTTCATATACATTTTTAACAAGCACAACACCAATGTTTTATCTTTGGGAGAGTTCAGAAATTAATATTTGATGGAATAACCCTGATTTTCAATCCCATCTTTCACGTGTCCTTGGCATGCTCTCCAACAGTCTTTCACATTGCCGTTGGGTGACTTTATGGCATAAAGATTTAAGCAGCTCGTCTTTGTTTGCTGGCTTGTGGCCATACATTCATCTTCCTCTTGATCACATTCAAGAGGTTTTCAATGGGGTTCATGTCTGGAGATTGGGCTGGCAATGATGGCAGGGTCTTGACCTGGTCCTTCATCTACACCTTGTTTGACTTGGCTGTGTGGCATGGAGCACTGACCTGCTGAAAACAACAATCCTCAGAGCTGGAGAACATTGTCAGAGCAGAAAGAAGCAGGTTTTCTTCCAGGACAATCTTGTACATGGTTTTATTAATCACTCACAAAGACATATCTGCTCGATTCCAGCCATGCTGAAGCACCCCCAGATCATCACTGATCCAAATTTTACAGTGGGTGTAAGACTCTGGCTTGTAGGCCTCCTCAGGTCTCCATCTAACCATTAGATGACCAGTTGTTGGGCAAAGCTGAAAATTGGGCTCGTCACAGAAGATTACGTTAATCCAGTCCTCCAGGGTCCAATCCTCGTGTTCTTTTACAAACCTCAGCCTGGCTCATCTTTGCTTCTCATTGGTGAAGGGTTTTTTTCTAGCTTCGCATGACTTTTGCTCTCCCCCTAGGAGCCTGTTTTGAACCGTCCTTGCCATGCACTTCACTCCAGCTGCTGTTTGCCATTCTTTTTGAAGGTCACTTGATGTCATGCTACAGTTGCTGAGTGACATTCGTGGGAGTTGGCGGTTATCCTGGTCAGGGGGGGAGTCGGTTTCTCCCACTGTCGGTCTGTAGCTTTGTTGTCCCTAATGTCTGCTGCTTGACCTTGTTCTTATGAACCGCCAACTTTGAAACTCTAAAGAAGGAAGCAACCTGATGCTCACTGTATGCCTCCGCCAGTTAAACTAGAATTCGACTTTTCTTTTCAACTCTCTTGGCAAGTTAGCATGGTCAATAGTTATTTTTGGACTCCAGATACTTTTGAGGCACTACTAGCATTTTTATTGCCATCCAGCTGGTACTATTGCACAAGGATGACCACAAAGGTTTTTTCATTTATTTATTAACAAAATAACTCAAATAAATGTACCTTAAGAAAAAAACTTAAAAAACATAAGATTTGATTTAGGTGATCACCTAATCGGTGCCTCATTATGTAGAATAAAGTGGGCCTATGTTGGAACTCAACAGACACTGAAATGGAATGGCTTCCATACATGTAGTGATTTAAGAAACATTCTGTCTCTTCATTTTGGCCACAGCTGTATTTCTATCAATATACCATTGTCTGAAACTGCAATGAAACGACTCCATGTCACTGTGAAACTGTTGCCTCAACACGCAGATCGACATGTTCTTGTTTGCTTAGCAGACAGACCCTCCAGTATTATATACTGAGGGAGATGTGCCTGCACTGACAAACTTCAGCATGAGGACTGCAATGTCTCAATCCCACAACACATGGAGGAAACCCAATCCTTATTGTATCCATGATTTTGGGAGCAGAATAAAGGAAATCATTCGATACTTATTTTACCACTGTCTTTTTTGGAGGCAGATGGGCAGTTTCGTGAAGGGAATATTTAATTTGATAACTTTATAAAATTTTACATCCATCTCCTTGTTATTTATGACGACTGACTTTTCAACAGTGAGACTGAGAGAAACGCTTGATTTGTGGAGAGACTACACCTTAGTGAGGTAATACACTGATACTCCCATTAGGTAATACTGCCCAATGTTGTGTCTAAAGGGTAATGAAAGAGCGAGTAAGGTAAAGTAACTCGCCGCCGGCAATTGGGTAAGCCAAACTAGATTGACAGCTAAAAAGAGACGGCATAATTACCAAAGCCGCTGGTGTTGGCTGGGGTGTGGTAGTGATAAGAGTTGGTGGTTGACAGGGGGCCATCTTAGTCATCTGGGCAAGTGCTGGAAACAACACTGGAAATACTAGTATTATGTGTGCAGAGGTGTGCTCACACACAATAGCTGTAGGAAAATGTTTGTCTGTATGGGTGTATTTTTGATCTCTGTAAATGAAACTGACTGCTCTTTGTTTTTGTTGTAAGAAAGCGAACGTGTTCGTCCTGTTGAATCTGGGTGGAAATGTAGTCGTCTTACCTAGAAGCCAAATCGAAGGCTTACATCATCTCCCCTGAGTAAACTTAAAAGAGAAATATATAGTTTATACCTCTCACTGAATTAATACAACCTTTGTTATATTTTTCTCTTTGAACACAGAGGCTCACAAAAACATAAAACTGAGATGAATATACTCTGGCAATAGAGAGGCAAGGAACTGTCATATTTTGTTACTTGAACCATAAGTTCTGGAGCACTGGCAGGTGCTCTCGCACTCTCTGCTGGGCTCCTTCCTTGACTTCATGCACACGAGCCTGTGCACAAGCATAAATATGGAAATATGTTGAGGGACATGACAATTCATAGTTTATTACAGTACAGATTCAAAAGCAAGAAATGCGAAACGAAAATGCCTAAACAAAGGTTTCCAAAAATATCTTGACTTGCTGGATGCTGCATGGCAAGTGAGATGTCAAATCCTTCACTCCAACCCAGACAAGAAACAGCGGACACCAAGAACCTAAAATATTCTTTGCAGGACTTCACGTCGACATTGCAGTCTGTTTCCGAACCTCAACCAAAAACTCAGGCTTTTAACCAAAATTCACAGTTTGACATAATTCCTTGCAGCACAAGTGTTAGAGTAGTTAAACTTCTAACCAGAATGGGGGGGGGGGAGAGAGAGAGAGAGACCAGGTAAATAAAATCCTTATTCACTAATAAATTCCCATCATCTACCAGGACCCATATCCCCGTCTTTGTACCATGCTAAGCTATAGGGCTGTTCTAGAACATTTTTCTAACATAAAGCTTAGTCATGATAGCACAAGACAATTTGACCCACTATCAGGTCAGCTTAGTTGGTCGTTGGACAAATAAAACAGATCACCCTGCAAACGAGGGCTGAGCACCAACTAGAAAGAAAGCGAGCAGACAGACCACTGATGTTTAACTGATCGATGTAGACATTTGATTTAGAATGGGGCAGTGGGACACCAAGCCAGGGATCTGTGATTCATATGCACCTCCCTTTGGGTCTGGATTTGACATTTACTTGGGTTCTCATAAAACGAGAGAGATGACAAACAAACCGGACTAAAATGGGCCATGTGGAATTCTTTTAGTTCTGTAGACTTTCCTACCCCAGGCTAGCTCCTTCTTTTACCTCAAATGCTGCTGATTCACCTGATTGCCTACGACCTTTGTGCACACACTAACTCTTTGTGCACACCAGGGAGCTGAAAGATAACTGCACATGGGACAAAGATAAACAGATTAAGACAAGCACTGGATCAGCCTGTGTGCAGCTTTGGCAGGCTTGATAAGTGAAGCTTCTATTCCTATACATAGATATACAAAACGTGATACCTTACCAGTGAAAAATAATGCATTTGTTCAAATGTAAACTATATTTTTGTTATATGCAATATCATATATGTCATTAAACTTTCTTAAATTGTTCCCAGGTCTGCTGCACATTCATTCCTACTTTAAAAGGACACGAACAAAGCCTATGAAAGCGGTATACCAAATAAATATAAATAATATACAATATAAAATGTGTCTAAATGTTGAATTGCAGCCACTGTTCTCTGCACTTATCCCACACACGTAGATGCAGAATAAATAAAAGAGAAGTTGTGTTTCAAAGGACATTGTCTATTGCCCCCTTTTAGAACATCCCACATTTAAACCTCCACAGAATCACTCCTATGCTTATCCTCCCTTTTGGGAAGTGTGCTCTCATGGAACAACGATGTCACACGGCCCTTCAGAGACCTTTAATGAATATAAAACTAAACAGAAAACACATCGCCGGTTGGCCACACACTGGTCTTTTACAGCTCCTGCAGTAAATGTCCTCTTCTGTGAAGGTGTTAAACTTTGCCACCTTCACTCCTAAACGAGTACATTTAGAAAGGTTCCACATTGTTCCACAATGTAGGTGGGTGTCTGGGCTGTATACTAACACTAATGCTATATGTATTATATTTATTATACAGGCTGTGCATGTGCTTACATTTCCCAGCTAAAGACTAGACTGCTTGGACACTTTGTTAACACAGAGAATGTATTATAGCAATCATAGAAACAGTATTGCTGTGCCACTGCCAGAAGGTGCTAGATAGAATGTTTGCGGTAGACTTCTCGGTCACTCCAGGAGGGAATCATATCAATGTGTGATAACAGCCTTTGCGGTGGAGTGGTGTAAATGATTCAGCAGCAGGTTCACCTGTTGCTCTTTGTCCTTCCTGCCTCTCTGGCCATCAAAAGGTGATCATAGACTGTGGGAGCACAGAGAACTTATGGTCTGGACACTACTATTTCTTCTTCTTCACTTTAGTACTTCATTGCTCTTCTACCGGTAGATTTCTCTTAGATAGGCGTACTTAAAGTGTATCATGCCTATTTAGAAAGTGGCTGATATGGTGAATTACAAATGTCGATAGATATCAAGACACCCTTCAGGGAAAATGAAAATGGCCAGAGTCATGGCTTTATCGCGCTTGACATTTATTCATGGAATTGCATAGTAGTGCAGTAATAGGTCTAGCAAACTGCCAGGTAGCTGGCCAGTCATAATTGCAACCGTCACAGCTTGGTTCTCTTTAGAACACACAAAAACGAACATAACAAAACAAGGAACACAACGAGAGGTTGATCCGCAACGTCACTAAGAATGTGGAACTGTCCGAGAGCGCTCTCCAGGCCACACACAGGCCTGCCCGCGAGGGTCTGGCCACCATTGTGCCAGTGTGATGGTGTAGCAATGTGGAACCAGTCTACTAAGGCTGTTTAGATTAACAACCCTTCACTGAGGGCAGGAATTCTGGAAGACAAAGCCCCGCCGGCCACGGGGGTCGGAAGAGTCAAGAGTCTCCAGCCACCACCGGAGAGGCGCCAGGAGAGAAGAGGGGCCTTTTGTCATTCCGTACTCTGACACGTTTTGAATCACAGGAAAAACACGCAATTCTTGTGGCGATCTAACGCATTTCATGATGCTGACTCATAAGATAGCATTGCTAAACTACTTCCTCGCGTCATTAAAGCCGCCTTGCTTTTGTTATCCCCTATTCATGAACTCAAACTTCCTGGTAGTCCGCAACATTTGAAGCGTGGTACAATCAGTGACATCACTAGTTAATCAGGAAAAGTACCTCAGTATAAAGTGGCGTCTGAGTCACTCCTGTCTGGCACAACACGACCAGGAAATCACCCGTTGGAACAAGAGGGGGAATTCTCTCAGTTGACAAGAAAATCTGATCATTACTCGTATTTATTACAGTTTCCTCTAGATCAAATGTCTTGATGCAAAAATATTTGAATGGTTTGAATACAAGGCGATGTAACCGTCATAACAGATTTTTTTATTTTTTATTTGGAAAATCCCTTCACATGAATAAGTTGAGGTAGAGTTTTCCAGGAAAGGAAATCATTATTTTTGCAATAGTTGTTTATTTTCATTTTCAATTTGCCAGTTTCTCTATTTTCTCCCAGATTTCCCCATAGTGTCCTTGGCTGGAGATGGATTGCTTCAAACTGAAATACAGATGATCTAAAAGGAATACAATAAATTAAATGAGAGAAATAAACTGATTTAAGGATGTTTTTCCTTAAATGTTGTGCCAACACAATCCATGATACATACACCTACTGACACGAGACGCCCATGTGCATGTCATTCACTTATGTCAGCGGCTGGTAGTATACTGTATATAGATTAAAGATGGCTGTTTCTATGTTGAATCACTCAACATCATATGAAGTGGAATAGAACCCACTCTAACAAGTTTACAGGCAACTGATGGAATGAACCTTAGCATTTGAACATTTAATTACTACTCTCTGTTTACTCTTCTAATTGATGTCATGCTTAGAACCAGTAGTGATATACTAAGTGAGGCACAAACCACAGGTGTCTTTATTCGTTTGACACATGACAATATTTAAAACAAAAACGACATCTTACATCTGATAACCTCTCACCAAATAAGTTTCCCCTTAGGGAACTTATGAGTCCCACTGCCCTAAGTGACTAGACATAAAGTGTAGGTGCAGGAGTGAACCCAAAGCAAAGACGCAATGCCACAAACAGAGTTCATATAGGTAAGAGCACATCCCTTAAGAAATGAAAGAGTAATCTCCAAACACAAATAAAATACAAAAACAGCAAATTCAGAGAAAATACAATTAAAGGTTTTGCCAAGAGACTTTCCTTTACAGACATTTCTTTAATTATTATGATCAAAGAATGTCATTAAAAAGACAACACTAACTATTCAGTAGAGAATAAAGATGGCTATTAGAACAATCTTGCAGCTAAACAGGTCCATGGTGCTCAAACAACACTAGTGAACTACTCCGAAGGGTTCTATCTATAAACCCAGACCTAACACATGAATATTACTTACAATTATACTTTTAACAGGCCACAATCACATTGAATAGGTAGATTATAATTATTATCCCACAATGCCGTGCTACAAATCCAGATCAAAGTTGTTTAAGCTTAAGGACCTGCACAATACTTAATTCCACATAGTGTTGAATTTCATCATTATATGACTCTTAATTATTATAATTCCATAAGTCTTTTTAACTAAACAATCCACCACCTAATTAGATATGTACAGTTTATCTTGTAATATTCAGCCTAAACAATTACTCAAAAGATTTCTAGGAAAGGCAGTGTAAATACTGTTGTACAAAAGTATTTAGCGAAGCAACTTCTTTCCCACAAATTGGTGACAGTCTGCACTTTAACCTCAAAGCCGTTGTTTCATTGCAGATCCAGTGTTTTAGTGGCAGTGGCACCACAACACTTAGACTGAACTGTGTACGTGCTGAACGACTGAGTGTTTGAACAGGGATTTGAATGGTTTGTGTTGGGAGAACAAACAAACATTTTTTCAAACTCCATAGTGAAGGGCGCCGTTAATTCTGCTAAGTTACAGCCTTGGTAGAATAGATTTTTTTATGCCTAAACATAGCCATACACTCAACACAATCTTACTTCCTGGCTAATTGTTATGAACAACAGCCTTGAAATAAAAGACATGAAATAGACTGCTCAATTTTGCTGGGCCTTTCAATTATAAGTGCATTTCAATTATTTCCCTCCCATGTTAAGTCATCTGTAATGATACCCATGTGACATCACAAAAGTGTACTAATATTTTTCCCAGGGACAAAAAGGAAAAACTCCTCCAGTCTCAAAGGGACCTGCTATGTGCACAAATAAGACCTTTCTTTTGTTCAAGATTACTATTTGAAATTATCAACAATATGGGGACAAGGGCAGAGGTCTTTACAGGCATTCATCATTAGAAGTGAGTTTTATCAAAGTATCTGAGGTTTCACAGAAGAAAAGTTCTCCCCTCACACATTTATGAAAGAACACTCAGAACAAAATAGTTTGAATAACCCGTTATCCCTTTGTTGAGATAAAATAACATAACTCAATAAATAGGTTTTATACTGTAAAATTAACTTTCAAGTTCTGAAAACACAAAAAATTATTTCAAAGTCTAAATGTGTAAGGATGAAAGGAAGGATGGGATATTTAACATTGCACTGAAGGTCATGAAAAGTAATAGTCCAACATCATTAAACATCATACTGGTACATCGGTTCTCTGTGTCCATGGAGGATAACCACAACGTTTATCCATGTCCAAATTGTGATCAAGTTAAAATAGCAAACATGTAAAACACACCAAAGTAAACACACACATTCTTAACTCATCATTGAAAGGGAAAAAAATTGTCAGACAGCTTGACATTCTTGTTGACCATGTGTCTGAATGCCATTTCCCAGACTTTGTCTGTACAGCCAATGGACAAAGTTTGTTCCAAGTACATCTCATTTCAGAATCACAATGTTTGCGGTCCAAAAAAGAAAGGGTAGGTCTGAACTAACAATTTTACCTTTATTTTCCCTCTGACCCAGTACTTCTACTGCTACCTCGTTTCTTTTCTCTCTCTGTTTGGCATCCCTCACCCCCACACAATCCCTAGAGGATAATGGAAACCATCTTAAAAAAAAATCCACAATGTTTGCGTTTAACAACATGGCTCGCTTGCTTCAAACAGCCATGAAATTGAAGCAGAGCCAGATAAGGCCTGACTAGACTTGTCCTGTTGGCTGCTCAGTCTACTGTACACCACCTGCAACTTTTAACCTCCCTTTTTCTTGCTTCCCAAGTTTCACTGAAAAATGCTGAGCTTGCACGACTCTGCATTTCCTCACAATTCTTCTAAGCCCTGCACGAGAACCCACACACCAACTACTCTAGGTTTCTGCTATGTAAGGCTCCCTTGTCTCCCTCTCTGTCACACGAGCACACACACACACACACACACACACACACTTACGGAGGACACTTTTCTACGGGCTAAGACTGGTGCCAACAGAAATTTTATTTTAAATTATATTAACTTGAATTTGAATAACATAAATTACATTGTTATTGAAGAACAGTTTCACCCCTTGACATGCTTAAAAAAAGCTACAAAGGAATCGTGTATGAGGCAACTACTGATTGGCCGAAAATATCTTCTGTTGAATTGGTGTTCACTTGCTTTTCTTTATTCCATGGATGTCGATCTCCCAACAGAAAATGAATTGCAACAACTGCATTTTGAAGTTAACCTGATGTTAAATGTATAATCTAAATTAACTTGAAATAAAAGTCGACAGTCAACTGAAACCAGGCCAAAAATCGATTTAAAACCATTAGATTCAACTTCAAATTGTAAATACAAATTCAAATGACGCAATCCAAATGCATTTTAATACAATTCAAAATCATGGTGCTACTAACATCCGCCATTATTTTCACCCATACACACCCTTTCCCCTGATCACAACCTGGTGAATTTAGCTTGAACCTTTAGCACATGTCTATTGTGGTTTCTGTTTCGAGTTCAAGACAAATTTTCCAAATGAAACTAGAATGGCCTGTTGGGCCATTCAGGGTTGGAACTATAAGTGATAGAACATTGGCAATGGTATTGGTGAAGTTCATCGTTGTGCCATGCCTTATATTGTGTACACTGTAAAACAAATCCCTTAAAAAAGGGTTAAATGACTGGCAGTAATGGCTACCAAACAAAAACCATACAATTAAAGTAAAATCTCCAAAAACAAATAAAGTGCAAAAACTATAAATTCACAGAAATTACAATTAACGGTTTTACCAAGATATACTGTTATTTTACAGATATTTCTTAAATTATTACAATGAAACACCTTCCATGACGTGACTGCACTAAAAGTTCAGCAGAGAAAAACTGTTATTCTCAAGATATTTGTTAAATCATTGCGATCTAATTTTCCATAAAGTGATTTCACTAAAGGTTCTACAAAGAACTACTGTAATTCATTGTCAAATCTTGGAAATTTCACCTCCAACCTTTTCACAGATAGCGATTACAACAATATTGCAGCCAAACAGGTCCATGGTGCTCAAACAACTCTAGTGAACTACTCCGAAGGATTCAATCTAGAAACCCCGACCTAACACATGAATATTACTTGCTATTACATTTTTACAGGCCACAATCACTTTGAATTGGTAGATTATAATCATTATCCCACAATACCTTGCTTCAAATCCAGATCAAAGTTGTTTTGGTAAATTGCAAAATGTGTATCTACATTCACAAAGTTTAAATGTAAAAGTACACATAAATGTAAAACTAAGATTTACCTTAAAATTACAAAGAAAAATGTTATATTCTTAGTATGGACATAAACCTTCATATGAGGAGAAACATATTTATTTTACAGATATTTGTATGAATTTAGGAAAACTGAAAAAATACTATACAATTATTATAAATTATTTGAAAATTAAATACATGTAATTTGTCATTATTGACATGATGCTTCAAAGGAAAGTTTGGTTGTGGATGTTGAGATAATATTTGTAATTTAACAGTGTTTTGTATGCAATTTCAAACAGAGCAAACTACTGTGAAAATGTAAATTATTTTCTGTGAAAATAGGATTACTTTAACAGTGTAGGATGTTTGATTTGATTGATTTGATGCTCGTTTGATCTTTAACATGCACATCAAAATCAACATGTAGGATTCCTCTTTATTATGGAAATGTTACATAGCTACGATGCACTCCATGAAATATGGATTAAGATTTTGTCCTTTGATAATAAGCTGCCCTTTTTGTTTTACATTTAAACAAATACAGCTTTAATATTGAAAGTAAAAAAAGAATAGCCACAATATTTTTGCAACAAATAACCTGTACATCTACTTTTTACACCAAAAGTTATTTTGTCACCAACACACCATGTTTTTACAACATAGAAACTTAATTTGATAATGTTTGTTTAGGGGTGTTGTTCTGTAATTAAGAAGCATTTGTAGAATTTCTTTGACCTGTTGGGTTTTAAATATATCTTTTCCAGGTACCCTTGTCAAAGGTTTACAGAGGACCATATCTGCCTTGCATGCCTCATGAAGCCTTGCTGTTCTACCTGATGTTATTGTTTCCCCCATATCCTCGGAGGCAGTTATGCTGTCCAAACTGATCTTCCTGATTCCAGCTTTACCCAACCCTATCTTTGCTATCAGCAGTTCACCACTGACCTTTATCTCTCTTTCCATGACACACATTTATATTTTGAAATGGGGACCTTCAAAGCCTTTGATTGTTTGAAACAATAACAAAGAGAATAGTTGAATGTAAGTACTTTTAATATTTCTCCCTTAACATTCAATATTGTTGTAGTATTCTGTATATCAACCTGAGAGTACAAACATAACCCTGCTACTTGGATTTAAATCAGGCCATAATTCTGCAATCGCTAAGTTCTGCTAAGTTAATCAGTAGGCCCACAATGAAACTCTGATAGACAGTAAATTTGTAGGGCTCAAGGCCAATTAGTAGAAAGCATTACAAAGCATTAGACACCCAGAACAGAGCGCCAAAAACATTCAAACTTAAACCTGAGGACTCTTTCATGTAAACAATCAATATTTTAAAGACGATATTGTGAATCAGGACTTTTTTTCTACAACTTTTCTAAGTTAAAATGTATAATAGTATACATAGCTCCTGTTCTCTCATTTGGCGCTTTAGAACCGAGCTTTGATGGTGCAGGGAGAGGTAGTTGTGCTTCTATTAGTGTAAGAAAGATGATCTAAAAGTGCATTAGTTAAAGCTTGTCTTGTTTGGAATTTATAGATCTCTCATGACTGGAAAGGGGCTCTCTGACATAACGCAGAGTTCAAGTAAAAGGATCCACATATATCTCTCTGGTCTTCGCTTCAGTCCTGTCCCCAATATGAATAGTGTAACTAGTGCTGTTGAAGATGTATTTATTTGACAGGCTTTATTACTGTCACAATGAGTCAAAGATGATCATGAATTTAAGTAATAGCGCTGCACCATTGTCAATCATATTTTAAGTTTAAAGGTACTAAGAAATCATAATTTTAAATGCAATATATATGTTTGTGTAGTGTAGTTAAATTCTTAGCATCAACAATATATGGTTAATGGTAAATGGACTGCATTTATATAGCGCTTTTCAACCGGAATGGAACCAAAGCGCTTTACAATGTTGCCTCTCATTCATCCATTCACTCACACACTCACACACCGAAGTATCTGGTCACAAATCAGTGAGGGACATTTTTTTATTTATTGCTCAAATGGAATTAATCACAACATTCAGGCTACTTTTAACAGACAGAC
>JAVQIZ010050754.1:0-32111 GCA_036023535.2 Galaxias brevipinnis
CCAGGACGTTATGAATGGGGGACTATGGGGGACGGTTTGTTTACCAGGACGTTATGAATGGGGGACGGTTTGTTTACCAGGACATTATGAATGGAGGACTATGGGGGACGGTTTGTTTACCAGGACGTTATGAATGGAGGACTATGGGGGACGGTTCTCAGCTGGAGAAAAAAAAAAAACACTTCAAAACACGCTCACTCTAAAATCAGCAAAGAGCCAAAACATACACTTATACACCACATGAAAACAAATTGAGAGAAGGGAGGAGTTATAGAAATTGTGATTGACAGAAGCACCAAGGAGGAATATTAAAGACATTGGGGGAGGCTATGACCTGGCAATAGAGAGGAGCGGACTAGTTGCTGGATTACCTGCACTGGATGTCCTCCTGCAAGGCCACCATCATGGCCAGGTGCTGGTCCACGTCAGGCTGGCTGGCAGCGTCACTCTCGCCCCTCAGCGGGTCGTGCATCAGCTTCAGCTCGCTCTCCCAGGGCAGGATGTAGGTGTGGCCGTAGTAGAAGCCCAATGGGATCTTGGCCCGTGCGTTGGTGCTGCCGTACCGTCCAATCACAGTGATCTGGGGGAGGAGCCACGTGGATCAGGTCAGGAAGTAAAACATAAATTAGACGTTCAGTTAGAATAAGTTTGATTGACAGCCCAGCCCTGCAGCTACTGGCTGAAAGCAAACATGTTGTAAAACTGAGCCTGCAGCTATAAATCAGAATATAGCATACCAGACACAGGCAGCCTCACTAGTTTTATCACAAACCTCAAAATCAAACCAAAGCTCCATGTCTTGGTCTCTTATACTGTGTCAAATGTTCCTTTTTAAGTCTGTTTTTGACGGCAAAGTCTCATAGTACCAAAGTAATAATGGCATATCCAAGCTACTTACATAGATTCATATTATCATATATTCAGAAAATTACATTCCAACAGTTTTAGGGGGGGAAAGTGACTGCTCGTGTGTGTTATGAATTATCCATCTCTATTTCTACTTCTATATTGCTACTGAGGCAGTTATCTCTATCTTGTTGTCTGGCTGTACTCCAGACATCCATATTAATACAGAGACACTTCTTCTTCTCTTTCTCCTCCGGTGACCGGCTGCCCACTGACCTTCATGAACCTGCAGACGGGCGGGGGCAGCAGGTCGTGCAGGATGAGCGAGTGCGTGCTGATGTCCGTGGCCACCACCAGCCGACGGCCGTCCACCTCCTCCCCCAGGGTCCAGATGTCTATGGACAGTGAGGCCAGGTCGCCGCAGGTGGGGATCAGCGCGTCCGTCAGCAGCACGGGGCGGCCAAAGTCCAGAGTCACGAACCGCCGCGCTCCTGGGACGCAAGGAGGAAGACATGGGGGACGAGGGGAGGGGGGCGGGGTGGGGTCGAGAGATTTCAGTCAATGTATGGACCGTGCCATGTGGGTGTGTTATTTAAAAAAAAGGGGGGGGGGGGGGGGGGATAGGAGGGGCAGGGGTTAGGAGTGGAGTGGTGGGGTCTTACCAGAGTGCATACGCTCGATGATGATGGACTGGGGGGGTGGGGGCTGGAGGAAGTGGGAGGCCTGGGAGATGGCGAGGGCCAGGCCACTTCCCATGCCATTCTGGGGAGGAAGAGAGTAAAGGTCAACCAACACTCAACGGAAATATGGACGTTTTTCTACACTACATTTAAAATACTTTCATTGTAAGGGCTTTGCATTTTTATGTTGGGAATACATCCTTGCATTAGTGCTTTGGTTTAATCTAATGTTTCCAACACAAACCAGACTGTTCGTTTCAAAGCACACAGCATTGTATCATGGTGATTTCACCATGTTGTCAGTTGGAATAACTCTCCCCACTCACAGGCTTGGCCTTCTGGCTGCTCTTGTTGTGCGCGGCCAGGTTGACGGGCGGCGGGTCCATCATGGAGCCGGGGAAGAGGTGGGCCAGCTCGGCGCTGAAGGCCGCCGACACCGCCTCATTGGGCGGCGTGAGGGGCGGGGTCATGAAGAGGGGCGTGGTCTTGGGCGTGGGCGGGATGACGTCCGAGGGGTGGATGAAGAAGCCGGGCGCCGTGGAGACGTTGGAAGGCACCGAGTTGTGGATGGGGCCCACGCCGGAGGCGGCGGCGGCGGCGGCAGCGGCAGATGTGGTCTGGTGCAGCTTGGCCTCCAGCTTGGCCTTCTGTTCCAACACATACAGGATTACTACTGGCTCACAGTACACAGCAAGCTACATTAGATTACTACTGGCTCAGAGGACACAGCAAGTTACATTAGATTACTATTGGCTCAGAGTATACAGCAAGCTACATTAGATTACTATTGGCTCAGAGTACACAACAAATTACATTAGATTACTACTGGCTCAGAGTAAACAGCAAGTTACATTAGATTACTATTGGCTCAGAGTAAACAGCAAGTTACATTAGATTACTACTGGCTCAGAGTACACAGCAAGTTACATTTGATTATTACTGGCTCATACGCCAGCCATTACATTGCAGGATTACAAAAGAGCTATTAGATAGGTTTACAGCCAGCGCAGGGTACACAGGAAGTTACATTAGATTGCTACTGGCACGAGGTACACAGGCCATTACACGCTTGAATAGATTAACTGGTAGACACAACACAGCTAGGCCGGTGTCCAACTAAATCAATTACTTATACCATTAGTGGGCTACTTGAGAAGACGGGAAATAACAGGCAGAAGTGTGTGTGTGTGTGTGTGTGTGGCAGTGGTTTCTACTTGTAAGTTAAACAGTCGCATTGAAGCGTGCAATAGATTGGTGTGGGTAGCCAAGTGAGTGACAACGAGCAGGCAAGTGTTCAAATGTAAGTGTAAGCGCGCGCGCGTTGATCCTAGACTCCCTGACCTGTTGCTGCAGCTTGAGCAGCTGCTGCTGTTTCTCCTGCAGCACCTGGAGCTGCTGCTCGGCCGACACCATGGCGTGGGACAGGGACTGCAGCGCCACCTGGGCCGCTGAGCTCAGCGCTGTGGACGCCTCGCCCACCGTGCCTGCCGACAGGCCCCCCACGGCCGGGGTCACGCCGAACGTACTCACTGTGGTGGGGGAGGGGCGGGGTGGGGATAAAGGATGTGAATGAGTCCACGGGAGGTCACAGCAAGGCAAAGGTAAGGGGAGGGGATGGGTACACAGCCATGTTCACCTCCATTAAAGTGGGACACTGATAATATGCATAAATCATAAATATATTAAAGGAAGAGGTTAGCTTAGTGGAAGTCATAGGAAGGCAAGGGATAGGGGAGAGTCAGTAAAAAGCTCAAAAAGAAATTGACATAATTTACACTATTACTATTCATAAAATACCATACCTTATACCATACTATTCATAAAAACATTATGAAACTGGAAAACCTTTTTTTCTCCCTCTTTTTTTTAAAAATAAAAACGTAATCAATATATAGGGTACCCGTGAACATGCTGGCGTCGTCTCTCTCCACGCGGGTGCCGTCGCTGGTGGAGATGCAGCTAAAGTGCAGGGGCTCCACCTCCAGCAGGCCGGTCAGCGCCGTGAAGCTGCCCTCGGCCGCCGCACAGCTGCTCACCTTGCCGTTCCCTGGAGGGTATGGGGGAGAGAGACACACACACAGACACACACACATAAGACCTAGATCATAACAGTGTGTTTATAGGGTTCGGGTTAGTGTGTAGTGTGAGTGAAATAGGGTTTGGGTTAGTACGTAGTGTGAATGCTGTAGGGTTTGGGTTAGTATGCAGTGTGAGTGATGTAGGGTTTGGGTTAGTATGTAGTGTGAGTGATGTAGGGTTTGGGTTAGTAAGTAGTGTGAGTGATGTAGGGTTTGGGTTAGTATGTAGTGCGAGTTATGTAGGGTTTGGGTTAGTATGTAGTGTGAGTGAAATAGGGTTTGGGTTAGTACGTAGTGTGAGTGAAATAGGGTTTGGGTTAGTACGTAGTGTGAATGCTGTAGGGTTCGGTTTAGTATGTAGTGCGAGTGATGTAGGGTTCAGGTTAGTATGTAGTGTGAGTGATGTAGGGTTTGGGTTAGTATGTAGTGTGAGTGATGTAGGGTTTGGGTTAGTATGTAGTGTGAGTGATGTAGGGTTTGGGTCAGTATGTAGTGTGAGTGATGTAGGGTTTGGGTTAGTATGTAGTGCGAGTTATGTAGGGTTTGGGTTAGTATGTAGTGCGAGCAATGTAGGGTTTGGGTTAGTATGTAGTGTGAGTGATGTAGAGTTTGGGTTAGTATGTAGTGTGAATGATTATATGGTTTGGGTTAGTATGTAGTGCGAGTTATGTAGGGTTTGGACTTGTATGTAGTGCTAGCGATGTAGGGTTTGGGTTAGTATGTAGTGTGAATGATTATATGGTTTGGGTTAGTATGTAGTGTGAGTGATGCAGGGTTTTGGTTAGTATGTAGTGCGAGTGATGTAGAGTTTGGGTTAGTATGTAGTGCGAGTTATGTAGGGTTCGGGTTAGTATGTAGTGCAAGTGATGTAGGGTTTGGGTTAGTAAGTAGTGCGAGTGATGTAGGGTTTGGGTTAGTATGTAGTGCGAGCGATATAGGGGCACAGCTACCTGAGAGGATGTCGGACAGGTCGATCTCGTCTGACTGAACTCCGATGCTGCTGTTGAAGGCGTTCTTACAAGAAGAGCCGCTTACCTCCAGGTCAAACAGCACGGGGTCAAAGGGCGAGCTGTACAAACCGTATCTAAACAGGACAGATAGAAGGCTTTGTTTTAAAAAAAAAAACATTTATCACAATTAAGTAAAAAATATATGTACATATTACCAGTCAAAGGTTTGGACACACCACAAACCATGGCGTTGTGACTGGGGAACTGTGTCCAAACGTTTGACTGTCACTGTATATAAACAATAAAATAATTAACTACAAATGAAAAGCAAAAGAAAGAGTTAGACATGGTGTGTTGGCTGGGTCCTAGTGCCCCACCTGGTCTGCAGCAGGGCCTCCAGGGGCGTGAGGCGGTCCTGCAGCTGACGGGAGACAGCGGTGAGCAGGGAGGCGCAGGCCGTGCTGCAGCCCGCCAGGTCCTCGTCCTTCACGTAGTTCAGCAGGACAAAGTACCAGAACACCGACCCTGGTGGCACCATGACAACACAAGAGTGAGCATGAACTGTAAACATAATTCTTACTCTCGAACAAAAGGGAGGAGAGGAGGGGCTTTAACGCTGTTTCAAGAAGCCGCATCAATCTTAAGTGGCTACTAGATAGTGTACCATTGACACTGAGAATTACTAATGACGCTACTACAAAGAGTGACATTGTAAATCGTTGGCAGCTACTCACCACCCGTTGCGGCAGCGGGCAAGTAAGGCATGTTTTCCAGCAGAGCCTTCAGGAGACTTACGCTGAATCCCTGTTGATTCGCCTCTCCTTTGCCATTGCTAATAATATGAAGAACAAAAAAAACTACATTTACACAACATATGCCCATAATATGCATCACAACATTTTATATATGTCATCAATTATACTAAGTCACTAAATAAGAATTCAGAGTAAAATGGTGATGGTGCATGAACGATAAACATAATTATTTACCTAATACAAAGTGCAAGAAAGCGGGCGCATTTGTGGGCGATACTCCGGCCAGCTTCGAAGAAGCACACGCGCACAATGTCTGTGAGTCTTTTCCTCGTCTTCGCCAACAGGCCTTCCTTTCCCTCACTCAGGCTAAACGGGACAGAAAACAAAAATATTGTGTTAATACTGACCTGTCAACACAAACGGAACTTTGTGACAAATATTCATACTTCATTATTCATACATTTTGTTGCTACTACTCTCCGTCAGACATGTGTCCATATTTAATTGAAAAACTATGTCTATAGCCAGGTTAGGCTAACAAGTTACAGGATGTCACAACTTCACTAAATTCTAGGAGAGCTACAAACTTCAAATAGGCCCCAGCACCAACGTATTTTTTCTGGTGGCGGTGGTGGTGGTGGTCGTGGGGCATGTCAAAGCCAAAAATGCATTAAGAATTGAATGTTATTGTTACAAGAAAAAAGGATATGTATATTTACTTACACCATGGTCCATGACAAAAGAAAATGCTGTCAGAAATGTTGATAGGATATCTACCATTGACTACTTTTGGTGCTTTGAAAGCATTTTCATCCTTGGGAACTCTCAACCACCCCTGTCCCCCTCCGCCCCTTCCCAGCCGGCCCCGGGCCGCTGTCTCTACCTGCAGGGCCCGTTGGAGTAGACCCCAGCCAGCCAGCAGAGGGTGTCCAGGATGAGGCTCTGGGCGTGCTCCGTGCCTGAGGCCTCGTCAGCCCGCCTACACAGGCCGTTCAGCAGCTTCTCGTGGAAGTCCGGGAACTGCAGCATGGCGCAGCGCTGGACTCTGCACAGGGAGGGGGACAAACGACAAACAAAGAGCTTTAAGAATTCTACTACATAAAAAATACAGTTCCATCACACAAATGTTATAGAATATAGTTTATATTTTTTTCCTTTACAACATGTTACAACATTACGTCAGCCATCTTAGTGACCCCAGCCCAAAGCACGACGGCTGTCAGGCCACACATTCTATTTGTTCACATTTTGGAAATCGCAAAAACAACCCTTTGGCACTGCGACTGTAAGGCACATTCTGAACAATGTCAGACTTCTTAACAGGAGGTGTGGCTTTATTGCTAGCCTCACCTTTCTTTGGGTATGGAGGTCTTCTTAAACCTTCTGATTGTGACAGACACTTCCTGCAGCAGGTCACAGCCGCGCAGGTTGTCGGGTTTCTTTGACGGTGTGGGGGGCTCCAACTTTGACGTGGAGGCCTTCTCCTGTAGACGAGACACACAAAACATTATGAGCACAAAGAGGAATGCACTAAAATGAAGTGCCCCTGATACTACTGAGTACACTAGCATTGTGAAGCTCCACCATAGATCCCGAGAGCTCACCGGATTTGGAGCATTTATGAAACAATTAAAAACTGTGACAAAAGCAGCCTGAGCTGTCCTTTTGTTGGGTGTGACTTGTCTGAGACAACACACATTGTACGCTACGCCTACAGATACAAACAGCCATTTTGAAATGATGGCGGACAACAACAGAAAGAAAATGTCCACCCTTTTGAAGGATGTCGGTATGAGGAAACGCCATTCAAGTTAATTGAAACAATTTCACCGTGTGGGAGCGGTAGTGGCCCTCTTTCACCAGGAGAGGGTGTCAAAGGATAGATCTGCACAGGCGTGACATTTATTTGCCCTTTTGCAAAACCACGCATTAAAAGCTAAATTGAGTTAGCACAATCAAAAACACACCTTTTAAACCTCATCAAGAACTTGAGCTTGTCAGCATCAAATAGTTAGCAATAAAAGTTTTGGTGTAACATAAATCATTCGTGTACGAGGACTCTTGAGCATGACTCAGCATTGAAGGCTAACGTTTACAATGTCAATAGAGGATGTTAAGACAAACAAAGGCCTGTTATCTCATAAATAGTCCCATCTCCTCTTGGTTCACCTGGCCCAAAACAAAAACCCTAAACGATACGCTGTGATGATGATGATGATGATATGACATGACATGTCCCCTGCTGTGTGGAATGCGTGCAGCATCGGGCAGCAGCCCGCACTACCTTGGAGGCCTGCGCCCTTTGTAGCAGCGTGGACAGCGAGTGGGCCTTGGTGCTCTGGGGCTTGGCGGCGGGCATGCGCACCACGGGCCGCGGGCTGTCCTCCATGCCTTTGTCGCTCACCGCCTTGATGTGCACCAGGAAGGAGCGGTACTTCCCGCCAGCCATGCCTGCAGCGTCGAGGGGTAAGGGGGGCGGGGGGGGGACACAAACCAAGCAGACGGAGCAGCTAACGGTTACGTACAGGTGACGTGAATGGACGCAGAGGAAGTGGGGCAGATCTTTAGAGTGGGCGTGCAGACGAGCCAGTACCCTCGAAAGTGACATTGTTCAGGATGGAAGACGCTAGTTTTATTGGTAAAATATGTAAACAGAGGGCAACACACTCGGCCTAGAGAATGCAGTGGCTTCTAAAAGGAGATTCCCAGTAGGTTACCACTGTTACATTAACAACCAACAACAACCAACGTGTTTGGTGGCTAAGGTCCTAAGAGGCACGGCAAGTCACCAGCCGCTGGTTACCTTTGACCAGCTTGGGGCTGGTGAGGCTGAGCATGCCGGCGTAGCCCGACAGATCCAGGCCGCTGGCCAGCCACACCGGGCCGCACAGGATGTCCTCCTTGTGGTCCTCCAGGAAGGTGCACAGTCTGGAGCCTAACACACAGAGAGGAATACCATACTTGATGTTTTCGCAAGACATTAAAACCTCCGAGTTGGGTGATAATGGTCAACACGCTTCCTGTCATTTAAGGTTGTTTTGACGACAAAAAAAAAAAAACTAACACATTTGCATCTTTTCAGCCGAATGTTACCTGGTGTCTCCTCTATATCCATGAAATGGATGTCCTCTGTGAAGTCGTGCAAAAGGGGCTGGCCGTTCCTCTCCCCGTTGGCATGGTGAGCGTGGGACAGAGGGAAGGAGATCTGTCTGTCCACGGCTGTCTCTGCACAGAGCAGGAGGGAGGAGGGAAACGGGTCTGTCAGCATGACTAACCACACATACCATCGGTCCAAAATGCAAAGGCATGCTAGCTATAGTATCTGACGAGTCCAAAATGCACGGTGACCTACAACTAAGGACATGGAATCACGCAGCTCACCGTTGACTTTGCCCAGCCCGGGAGCCTTGTTCTTGAGCAGGGTGACCTGGATCTGAGGAATGTTGGTGATGTTGATGTTCATGACAAACTTGAAGTCCACGTGGCCCACCATGCAGGCTTTGGGGAGCACCAGCTCAAACACGTGCTCGTCCCAGCTCGAGCTGCGGAAGAGACGCGACACAAGAGCGGTCATGCGCGCGGCGGAATCAACAAGCCAGCTGGTCGCAGTATGTCGCACATGATGTTTACCAGGAGCCAGGAATAACAATTAACAGCAACAACAACAAGAATAACAAGAACATAAAAAAAAGAGACTGAATGGCAGCAGCTGACTGCAACGCTTGTCCAGCGAATAGTCTCTAGCAATAAAATCGCAATGTGCTCGCTAAATAAAACATGAACAGCCCTATTGTTGTTACCCGTTCCTGGTGGCACATTCTCCACAATATTATGTTCCCTGCCTTTTAAGTCTCACAGTCATAGCTGTATGTGACTTAAGTCTTAAAAGGTCTCAAAACCTCTCACTTCAAGCATGATTTGAATATGAGGGCGGTCCACACAACGTGGATGAGTTGATTTTGAGACGCCCCCCCACCGCCGCCACTGGCCGGGCAGAGCCGTACCTGTCGCTCTGCAGCTTCCAGGTGCGCGTGTGCTGGGCGGCGTCGCCGTGGTGCTGCTGGTGCAGGTGCTGCGGGTGGCGGCGCTGCTGCTGCTCCTGCTGCACCTCCACCCAGCAAGGGGGCACCGTGGCCGAGAAGCGGGGCGTCAGCGTCTCGAAGCGCGTCAGCTCCACCAGCGACGTCAGGCTGTCGGCGCTCAGCGGCCGGTCCACCAGGAGGTCAACTCCTGCAAAGAGCAGACGGAGGAGGGAGAACAGAAGATGGAGGGAGGGAGAGAAATAGGTTTTTAAGGAGGTGAGGATTAAAAAAAAAACACAAAAACGCATTACCGTCCTTTCTTCAAACCCATGCACTAACCCTGAGAAGCCAGGACGTTCCTCATGCAATATATAAGCCCCCTGCAGGACAAACCTCAACCGTCTCTGATGGCTGTGTGTGTGTGTGTGTGTGTGGTGGGGGGTCAGCAGGGGGCTGAATAAGGATTATTACAAAGCAGAGTGTGACATCTGCCAGAAGACAGCAAGAGAGACTGACACTGGTTCAGTGGATGGTCACGCCAGGGGTTCCTGGGGTGTCGTAAAGTCAGCTCTTGGTGTGGCGATGGGGGGGCAGGGGGTGGCGGGGCTTATAGAGGGTAGTGGAGGTTCAATAAGAGCTTGTTTTGTTAGGAAGGAGTAGGAGAAGTGAAAAGCTCGATTGAGGCTGCGTTTTTTTACACTTAAAAGGCTTCACACAAGACTACGCGTGTGAAAAGTCTCGTTTGTGTGGTCTCAACTTTCTCAGAACCAGAATGAAAGGAAAAGGTGGTTTCCCGGCATTGAAACCAGTGTAATTGCCATTGGCCACGCAAATAGAGTCGATAAGCCGATAAGCACCCGTGTCATGAAGAAGGCAAACAAAATGTACTTTTGATAAAAACTCCAGATAAAGGTTGACTGATGTCAATGTCCTACCAGAGAGGAAAGAGGCAGAGAAGGGTTCAGCGATAGTGTCCTACCTGAGATCCCTGGGCTGGAGGGGTTGGAGGAGGGCTTGGTGCCCTCAAACAGCTGTTCAGCCCCTTTACAAAGAGGGCCGTCGACGAACAATTCGCCATCGTCCATATCGTCACACACACCTCCAATTTGAAGGAAATGAAGTTCTCCGCCTTCAAACCACAAAAGAAAAAGAATTGTGACATTGACTTCAAGGTGACAGGATAATTAAGGGTTAATAAAAAGCTTGAACTATAATTACCCTGATAAACCTATTTGTTACAGTTAAAAAGTTATTGCGGTAGAGGTTGGAACTATCATCATTTGGAAAATTCTCATTTATTTTAAGCATCAAATAGACATTATAACTGGCTTAAGTCGTACGGTTCTACAAGAATCTCGTTTCCTCGACTACAGCTTTACACCCTCCAGACATACCTTCAACCGAAACGGAATTCCCCTTCAAATTCTGTTATACTTATTGAATTTCATAAAATTATAGCTTATGCTTCTTTTTCACCAACAGCATCAACCCCTAAACAGCTGCTGGAGCAGACCACAATGTGGTGTCTCACACACACACACACACACACACACACACGGAATGAAACCGAACACCTACAGACCTAGCATACCAGACACAGACCTACCGCCACACTCAGCCACACACATACTGAAAGCAAGGAGCAAATGCAAACATTGAATCAAGTTTGAGAAGAAACAGATGATGTAATATATCCATATTCTGGTCAGGTTAAAGGTCGAAGACCGGCCACATCGTATGCTAAGGGGGTAAGGGGGGTGGTGAGGACTGGGTTAAGCAAGACATGCTTTACAGACAAAGCCTTAAGCCACTTGAATGGTTTGAATCGGAGTGGATTCCTTTCATACCCTACACATCCTCATAACACCTGTACATGCACACCGTCCACTCCTCCACCCTTCACCCTTCACCTTTGGTGCAGGCGCACAGGCGGTCGGTGCCCGAGCAGTAGGTCACAGACACAAAGGGGTCGGTCTCCTCCAGTGGCCCCTCTTTCTTAGGGGGCTCCACTTTGGCCAGGACCTCCAGAGTGGACAGGTCCAGGATCATGATGTAGCCGGCCTGCGTGGTCACCACCAGGTGGCCCAGCCCCGTCACCTCTCCCCCCCGCTTGCTGCTCTCTTTAGGGGCCGGGCCCCCGGGGTTAGACCAGGCGCTGGTGGCGGCTGCACCACACGCAGTCCCGCTGCCAAAGCCCGAGGCTCGCGAGCTGCTTTTCGGCCCCAACTGGAGGGCCTCGTCGGAGGCCTCCTCGCTGTCGTCCTCCCGGTTGTCCAGCACGTCCGGCGGCAGCAGGATGAGGGAGGTGATGGCGTCCCGAGGGTCCCGGATGTGCTGCACCTTCACCGGCTCTTCTTCCAAAGTGACTATGCGCGTGGAGTAGTTGAGCTTGTAGAGGGCCAGGTAACCCCCTCCTGCGGACCTCTGCTGCTGCTGCTGCTGCTGCTGCTGCTGCTGCTGGGTGGGAGGGGGCAGGATGAGGGGGGTCTGGGGCGGGGAGCCCCCGGGGAGGTGGTGGTGGTGGTGGAGTGCTTCGTGGCCGTTAGCCATGGCTGGCAGCGGGTGGTGGTGGTGGTGGTGGAGCAGATCCCCCTTGCGGCGGCCGCACAGCGCCGAGTGCAGGCGGTTGAGGTTGTTGAGGGCCTCCACCTGGTTGATGGCGCTGAGCGACTCCACGCCGCACGGCTGGAGCCCCACCAGCAGGTGCACGCCGTCCCAGCACGGCGTGATGGAGTCCACGTACAGGTTCTCCTCCTCCAGCTGCTTGGGCAGCCGCAGGCACTGGACCAGCGCGCCGGGCCGGGGGGCGGCGGCGCCGGCCGTGGACGCCCCCAGCGAGCTCCACTTGTCGCCGTCCAGGGCCTCCAGGTTGGCCACCACGTCGGCAAACTGCTGGATGTAGGAGATGGGCGGGTCCTGGAGCAGCAGCTGCTCGTGCGTGTCGAACTCCATCTCGATGATCTGGGGCACGCTGAAGCCTTCCTCGTGGAGCCCTTTGCTCATCAGGTTGTTCATCTGGGCAAAGACTTTGCCCGACGACTTGTCCTCCGAGTCCTTGATGCTGTACAGCAGCAGCACCGGCAAAGTCCTGCGCACGGCCGACGGGGGGCCGGTGGAGTTGGGCGAGCCCAGCTCCAGAGCAGCCGGCGGGGGAGGGAGGCACGTCTCGATCTCCATGGGGCCCTGGTCGGGGCCGGAGTCGGCGGGGCCCTGAGGTGTCCTGAGCAGGTCGACCGTGGCCGAGGAGGCGGTGGCGGCGAGGCGGGAGGTGAAAGCCGGGGGCGCGGCCAGCGGGGAGCCGGCGTCGGAGCGGTAGCTGAGCAGCCCTCCGGCCAGCAGGCAGGGGAAGGGAATGTTGTGGTGCTCCAGAGGGGCCTTGTCCTTGGCCTTGTCGCCGGGCGTCTTGGTCTGCGAGGAGGAGGAGGGGGCGGCAGAGGACGCGGAGGCCGCCATGGAGTTGGCGCCCAGCTCCTCCAGGTCCTTGACCGTGTCCTCCAGAACGCTGGCCACCGCCTCCCACTGGAGCTGCTCGGGCTGCTGGAGGACGCTGAGCGCCGTCACGCCTAGGCTCACCTCCATGCTCTGGGACGGCTGGCCTGGGACGCCCAGAGAGAGGAATCCAGAACAGTAGGGTCACTTTGATGCACGTTTTCATGCAGTTTAATACAATACAAGTATTCAATGGCGTATTCCTTGCGGCATGCTCTCAAACGTATAGAATTATATAGTGGCACTAAGGAAGACAGGAGTAGATTCCTACCTGCCAATGACTCTGATCTGGAATGCTCTTCGCTGTCTGAGTCCTCCAACTGGTCATCACTTGGAAAAGCAAGAAACATGACAAGACAAACCTCAAACAATATCCAGCCGTCTGATTTACATTGTGACACTGAAATACCAGGACACTACACATCAACAACACACAAGAATCATGCTTAGGAGAATATTACTAATATTACTAACATAGTTCTAATCATGATTAGTGTCTATTGATGTTGTGTAATACTTTTTGAAACCACATGCGCCAGCGTTACCTGTCCCCCTCTAGTTTGGGGAGGTCGGAGCAGCTGGAAGCGTCCTCCAGCCAGGACAGGGTGGGTCTCCGGGAGTCCGTGGTGGTGGTGGTGGGGGCCCCACCTAGGTCCTGCTCGCTGCCCGACAGAATCAGCTGTCTGAGGATGGCTGGGTCATACGGGTTGATCTCAAACTTCAAGTGCACCTGATGAAAGCAGAGCAGAACCCCCACAGCGAGTTATTCCCAGTGGAGCCTTCCCCATTAACACTCCCTCCTTGCTTTCATCACATACTTTGTAGAGCGTATTTCATACACAAAAGCAGATCAAAGAAATGTGCCATGCCTTGCTTCAGTTTTTCTGTTAGTAAGAACCAGACACAACATGAACGGTGTGGTATACAGTCATGGAGTTGATTTATAATAACGCCATGGGAACCAATCGTATGAATCCAACAACAGCATAAGAAATATGGGGAATAGTAGAAAATGTGACCACAGACAAAAGTTTCCATCAACATGCAGTCGTTTTTTCTTTCGTTTCATCTTTGATATGTTTCATCAGTTTCAAGTTTCAAGTGTTCCCTTGTTTGGGTATTTTTTTCATATAAATACACAGTACTGTGCATAAGTTTTAGGCAGGGGATGCTGTTTTGAAAGCAAAGGGTGCTCACACCAAACGTTGATTTGAAGGCCGATTTGCTTTTCCCTCACTTTGTATTTTATGAATTGAATTAAATTAACACTTATATTTTTATATATATTTTTTCTAACTTTAAAGACTTCACACCTGCACAGTACGGTATATGCTATATATTTATATATTTTTTCAGCTTACCTTCATCATCTTGGACACATCCCAGATGCAGATCTTGCCCCTCTTGGTGGCAGCTGCCAGAAAGTGAGGGCAGCTTCCGAAACCGTAGCAGGCGATTTTGTCGGAGCCGTCGGGGCTGGGAAACTGGGCGGGGCTAGTGGCCAGCGTCACCGACAGCGGGACGTTCTGCGTGTGCTCGCCTTTCACAAACGGACAGTTGGGGGAATGTCGCTCGTGCTCGGACCTAGACAAGAGAGAGCGGTCGGGGGCTTGGGTTAGGCCGAGGCTTGGAACAGAAGGATCGCCGACGGCGGTGTAGCTAGCCTTTAGGAAAAAACATTGTGCCTGCCCAGCCTGTGTTTAGAATGCTGTCGTGTTTTCTCTGAACTGACAAATACGGACATAGGTCATGTAGACTCTTACTGGGCCCAGCCTAGTCACGTGACCAACCAGATAAAATCCCCTTAGTCGCACACAGGAAATTGATCAGTGCAAGCTGTGCATCCCTTCCCCCAGGGCATAGTCACATGCCCCGGCACAGTCATTTTGACAGTGTTCTACAATGACACATATACAATAAAGCGACAAATTAAGGGATGTATCTTTATGATTTCAGAGGAAGTTATACTCATGAACGTCACGATGACTTAAACTGGGCCTTGTAGTTCATTGCTGGGCAGATGAGACAGCAGCTTTGACGTTTTCCTCCACTCACCACGGCTCGTCTGTTGGCTCCCAGCAGACCAGACAGACGCTGCAGGTGAAACACATGGCTCTGTCGTCTCCTGTGGAGGCCGGCTAGGTGAACAGGAGAAAGAATAGAGAGAGAAAGGCGTTCACACTCCTGACCTAAACAACCTAAAACATTCCCGGCTAGGCTGCCGAATCAACGAATCTCCATCTCGAGCCGACGGTCCCAGCTATACACTGGTGCTGGTAAATACTATTAATGAGAGCAAGATACCTTGGCGACGGAGCGCCAAGTTTACTCACGACTTATGCCGTTGGCATGACAACAGAGCGCACGCGAAGTGCAGGCGTCTCCATGGTTACGAACGCCAATCAATCGCTTTACAGAGCCAATGGTACAGTTTTCTCAGCAGCCAAAGAAATGCTTTGGGTAATCCTGACAGGGAGCCCTTGCAAACGCTTGGAAATAGAGAGCGGACACAGAGCTGTGTCCCTATCTGAACGAACATACTGAAACTTCATCCATCATAATCTCATCTTAAAGTTTGAAGTCCTTCCCAAACAAGAACTTGATCAATACAGTATGACAAGGGTTCAGAGCCAATGTGCAACTTTTAAAGCAAAGTATTCAATCTCTAGGCTACAGTGTAACATTTGCGATTCTTTCATCATTTTAATTAGGCCTTCTCTTTTGGGTAAAGAAATAACAATAAAATGTGAAACAATACCAAAAAGGACATGAGCATGACCGCAACCGCATGAAATCCTTCAGCACGTTTTGTGCGTACCCGAACTGACAGTGTTCAGCTGTGCATCCAAATCATGTGTGACAGGGCATACAAATCGTGTGTGTGTGTGTGTGTGTGTGTGTGTGTGTGTGTGTGTGTGTGTGTGTGTATTTCGCCTCTGCACGCATGTCGGAGTGCAACGCAGCATGCAAACTGGGGCGAGTGTGAGGGTTCACATGACCATCTTGAGACTGTGTGTGGTGAGAAAAGGAGAGGAAGAAGGGAGGAGGGGAGTGGGGGGGCGGTCTTCATACTGCGTACCTGGTGGTAAAATCCTGCTTGGGCCATGGGGTCAGGCTGTGCCCACCGGTAGCCCGCGTGGGGCCACGACATGAACGTCTCTCTCCTGTTGGCCTCGCTGTACATCAACGACCTGAGGGCAGATCCAGAGACAAAAGAGGCTATTTAGCAGTTCACGCATTTCCATTCAGCTCGACATGTTAGAATGGAATGCAACGCAATATATTTCCTAGACATACTGAAGATTACACACTACACTTTCCATATTTATTCAAAAGACGGATAATAATATCGAAAGGAATGTGGAGTGCAAAAAAAAAAAGAAAAGGCCAAGAAAGTAGCTCCAGAGCGTACGTTATATCACATGCTTACTCTCTAATACAACCAATAGACAACATATACTTAGAAAGCGTTCAGTTCTACGTTCCAGTTGGCACCTCGGTTCTGGTTCTGGGTCTGGTTCTGGTTCTGGTTCTGGTCCTCACCTGTCTACAGAGCGTCCGGGTCCCGCCCCGAGCTCGGGCCTGGCGCTGGGCAAGAGGTAGGAGAGCCTGTCCATGATGGAGGAGGCCACGGACAAGGCAGCCACGTTCTGGTTGATCTTCTTCAGCTCGTTGACGATGACACTCGCCACAAGCTTCAGCACATGATGAGGCAGGTGAAACGTCACTGTCGCCCACTGCCGAGGACGGATGATGGAGAGATAGAGATAGAGGTAAGACTTCATTCATCCCGAGGAGAACGTGCGTGTCACCGTAGATATATAGTGTTTATACAAACAACAGACACAGGAACACTTAACACTAAACACAAGACAAAAACAGCGCGGATATGCGTATCCAGGTACAGTACGTTATTTCAAATGTCAAAGTGTGAGGAAAAATATATGTGTCAATATATAGCTGGATAGTACAAAGTAAACAGGAGAGCTGATATGTAATTGCAGTGGTCAGTAATGTATAGAGAAAAATACTTTACCACTGCCAGAGTAGCACCTCATATCTTATTTACAGTTTAGGCTATTAGCATTTGCCAGGGATTCATGTGTGTATAGTCCAAACAGTGGGGGAGAGGGAGGGAGGGAAGAGCGAGCGAGCGAGAGCGAGAGGATAAGTCATTATTCGAGTAAAGAGGGTGAGGTTGTTTCACCACACATCAGACCCAATATCAGCTGAAAGGAGAATCCCAAAAGAGCCCGTGTCATACACACTCCAGAAATCCATTCCTTCAGAGGATTTATTTATTTTTTGAGTCGACGTTTAATTTGAGCTTTGTCGCTCGTCCAGTGCTCAAGTCCAGTCCCACTGCTCCCAGAGAGGTCAGCGTGGAAAGTTAAAAGAGAAATTCATCACAGGGACACTGACGGATTGTTACAGCAGTGCAATCTGGGACGGCGCCAAAACCACGACAACAAAAAAATAGACAAAGCGGGTTGGACGTTAGAGAAACTGCCCGTGCTGGCTCTCCCTGTCCTCTGCACAGTGACTTCAACAGGGACTGCGTGTCCGGTGGCTCACAGAGAAAGAAGAAAAAAATTATAAAAACAAGAAACCGTGACAAAGCTAAGGCCTACACAAGTCTCAAGCCACGCTAATAGCTTGAGCTAAACGCTGAATAAACTAGGGCAAGGGATCTTGTGATGTTGCTGACAGTGCAGTGCTCGCTGCTTGACCAGTGGAGCGCGGGCCGGCACTTCGCTGGCCTGGTTCTCTCGGGTCGTGGGACCTACAACGTTTAACTGAGGCATATAACGTTAGCCTGGACTTTACAGTCACTGGCTTTTTTTTGTTTTTTTGTTTTTTTTAATACACACAATTGCTGATTGCTTGTCAAATCTACAGACGCCGAGCGGGTTTAAGCCATGAGTGAGAACATGGATACTAGGATGAGCATAAGTCAACAGCTTTGGTACAGACAACTAATGGGGAGCCTTCACTTGGTGCAGGTAAATGATCCTGCACTTACGAGGTCATAGAGAAAGGAGAGCAAGAGAGAAAGCAAAAAAAGAAAGGGACAGAAAGACAAAGTAAGAAAGAAGACAAAAGCAAGAGAGTGCACGAGAAAGGGCGCAGCAGCCTATATATGTTATCCTTTTCCAGAGGTGTGCCTAAAAGTATTTGGAAGGTGGCCAAAGGGCGGACGTTTCTGCTTGGTGGCAGAAACACGTCTGGAAAGTTGCTGATAGAACAGCGGAGCACAGTAAACGGGAACATGTAGTACAATTCGGAATATTTTTAGCACTTCAAAACCCACAACCCCCGTCCTCCCCCTCAATTATCTCCCACTCCTCGTTTACACATCAATCGATTGAGTATAGAGGCACATCCATGGATACAGTCAGGATTCAAAGCGGGAGGGGGGATCTTGAAGGATCGAGAGGCCTGGCCAGGAGAGCTGGGACCGGCTGCTCGGAGCTCGACCAATGAGGGGAATTGGTTGCCCTGGAAATGCAAACCCAGGCAGAGAGAGTCGCTGCCCTCAGCCGCTTGGCAGGCTGGCACATTTCAGGAAGAAGAGATACCAATCTGATGTTGGGAGGAACAAGAAAGAGCAGGCACAGGAGACTCTTCTTCTGCATTGGCATGGCTTTAAAACCCCGTGCACAAAGGGCGCGTCTGCAACGGCGTGTGTGTGTGTACTTTACATGTGCATGACACATCAGAGTGGTTTACTACCATTCCTAAAAGTAGACTATGGGCAAAGGGACAGGAGACATGCCCCTTTCTGCCTAGCCCTGGCTATTAATATGCCAGTAGAGTCTGCTGTGTGTTTTGTGTGTGTGTGTGTGTGTGTGTGTGTGTGTGTGACGTCACAGACTGCAGTCAGGTCTTCGGGGCTCAATGCTTCGAGCTAGACTCACTGAACAGGAAAGCACTCGGTCACATTCACACACACACAGGAAAAAGTAATGCCATAGATTCGCGTCCACCCGAGCGTGGAGGGGACGTTTGCTCCTTTACTAATAGGAGGGGGAAACGACCAATGCACGAATAGGAAGGCTCGCAACAACAAAACCTAGTAAGACACCATAACAACACAGACGTTAGCAATAGAGGTTGAATTAATTTACCTATACGGTCCAATGACATCACAGAACCCAAAATAGCCTCAAACTGAGTCTCTCACTGGACTAACGTTACACTCCATGCTTCTGCTAACTGCTAGCCTTCTTGGGTTAACATCTAACGGGAAAGTGTCCAGACACATACAACTCATTCATATGCCTGCTTGTGCAACGGGTCACGTGTTAAACATGACATGTGTCTGCTCTCACGTGGACTTCCATCTCTGAAACCCTAGTTGATAAGTCAGAGTAACACCACAGGGACTTTAAAAACAACAACAACAATACAGACATCCCAGAAAAATTTAACATTTTAGTCATTGAAAGTGGCAGTATGTCTCTCCATTTGTCACCGCTTTGAGAGCAGTGCTTGATATCACCATAAGTAACAATTACCTTGCAGAAGGTAATCCTTTTTTGCAACACCATTTTGGCTATCGCACAAACTCGCCATTCTTTAGGCTCTGACATTCATGACATTCAGTCAACACATCCAACCCCTAAAAAAAACACTTTAAAACAGCATATGAACAAGGCAGCTAAAAGTGGCGCCTACGACGGACCACTTCAAAGGAGGGGGAGCGTTGGACCCACCTTGGCCACTTTGTGATTGGCTGCAGTCTCGTGTGAGGTATTCTTAAGTCCTTCCTTAAGCTGGGTGATGAACACGTCGTAGCCTTCCGTGTTGGACACATCGATCTTCTCCTGACAAGCGGATAGTATCTGCTGGGCCTGGAGGAACACACAGACATCAGTAGTGAATCATAGGCACGGTGCCCAAAGGACCTAGTAGGGAAGCCTGGTGTTTTTGCGGAGGCTACCAATAAAAAAAGCAGTTACATTGTATAAGTCACGAGTCACACTCCCGCCAACAGTCAGGTTATGCAATCGTCACAGTTCGGATAAGAGGGCTAAACAAAAACATCTAAGCCGTATACTCTTTTGATTCACTTTCAATAAAGGAATATACAAATTAGTAGATCCGAAGGACTTACGACATTGGCTTGCACTAACTTTTACAGGAAGTACAGCCATAAAAATTGTGATTTCACACTTTCAAAAGGGGCCCCTTTTCTTCACAACACTGTCAAAAGTCCATCAGAAGGAGAAAGGAAAACATACTCCTTCTGTCATAAATATTGGAGGCGATACATAATATATCACGTTTTTTTCAACCAAAAACTAGGCTTATTCCAACTATAGGCTATATAGATTAAGTAGGAAGAGGAGGGCAAATGTTGCGGGAAAAAACACTTTTGGTTTTGAGAGTTGAATTGTAATCAGGTCCCACAGGTGGGAGATAACCAAGCACTTGAATCCAGCGAGAGGAACGTAATTAATTATTTACGGATCACACTGGGCCAACAAGTGAGGGGGGGGACCCACTTAATGGTCAATAAAATGACTGTTTATACACACATAAGTTAATAACATGACTGTGAAGAATCTTTAACCTGGAACTCCCGATTCCAAGTATCTCCCTTTTCTAGATAAAATGTGCATTCTTCCAAAAGGAAAGCGGTGGACTGGCTGCGTGAGTGCACAAAAGCGTGGCAATGGCTGCCGCTGTCCTACCGTGGTGGACCCGTTTTTCTACATTGCAGTGCAGTCTTGTGCTCTCCATGGCATTATCATGGTCTGACTGACAATAAGGCACTCATTAGCATGACACTGTCGCAATGACAAGCAAAATAAAATGTAATACTGGACGACATTTCCCCTACATTTCTCTGCTATTTCTGGTCAAGAGCCACATAACGAAGTAATTTGTACATTAAAATGACATCAAGTGTGGTAACACAAACGTACTGCCCTAAAAATAAAATTGTGTTTGGACTGAGCACTGTGATTGGCTGACCAGGACATCCGGTCTTACCTCTGTGACGGGCAGCTCCAACTGAACCATGTCCTCTGCCTTGGCCACAGGGGCTTGCAGTGCTGTGTCCAGCAGCAGGATGCCATTCAAGTCTTTCCTGCATCCCACTGCATAGTCGTCCACAAACAGAACTTTGTCCACTGCAGGAAAGTATTGACACCTGACCCGGCCTCCAGGTTTTGCTGGAGGAAGAAGACAACACGGCAACATCAGAGACATTCGCTGGATGCAACTTCTCCACTATCTGCAAAGTCTCCACTATCCGCTCCTATATGTGGGCACCTTCTAGATAGGGATACTCAAGACCCATCATGAGACAAAAAAAAATTCCCAAAAGAGCTTGGTCAGATATCTGATATTTAATGTGGTCCTCTGTCAGTGATCAGTAAAAAGTGGGTACCTCAAAAAAGCATAGACTCGGAATTAAACATAGGATGGTTCTCTGTTAAGTAACACTGTTTACAGTCAACAAACAACTTACTGAAAAACAAAGCACTGGAGCTAAAGTTGAAATATGGCGTAAGGTTAATTCCATTGAAGTATACTTGACTTAAAATTATTGAATGATTTTTTTAAATATAAGGAACGAGTTTGAGTGTGGCAAACGGTAGATAAATCTTAATATACCATAAATAGTGTGCTACTAGTATAATGTTCAAACCTTGACCTGTAGTGTCTATTCTACTTAAGCAATGTTTAAATAAAGTTTAACACAAGAGCTTTCCAAAAATTAGCAAAACGGTAAATAGTTAGCTAGCAGTAGAACATTGCACTATATTCAGTTATCTATTTGGGTTTCAGTTTATTTGATGTGTCTACAATCGGTCAAGCAAGATAGACCTGTTATTGTGAAGCTATATTGACTTTAGCGGTACCCCACCACAAAATGTTGTTGTTATTGACGAAAACATCACTCATGCAATGGCCCTCATGTGGCATCATGATATCTCGAGCGTAACTTAACATTATTTAGCTTAGCAATATCATAATGATGATGCACATATTGATATAACGACGTTGACATTATTCATTTAACCTACAATAACTTTAGAAATGTGCAAGCTAGTTCAAATCCTAATGCTTTTAACGAACGTTAAATCAGTGACATAAGAAATAACATGGGAGGGTTTACGTTAAAATATCAACACTGCACTCGCCACTAAACGCTAACGTTAGCTAACATAACCAGCTAAAGCTAATGTGATGCGGATTATAAAACAGCTAACGCCGTTAGCTAGTCAACTTAACTGTATTACTTAACAGCAACTTAGATTTTACCGTTCATTTTATAATGCTTTGATTGCTAAAAAACATGCATTCGTTAAGACAGCTAACGTCATGTTAATAAAGCCAAAAAAATTTAATAACGTTAATGACACACTACGTTTAGAGTTAATGTTACAAGGCCCAGCAAGTTAACGTTAGCTGACAAGCAGTGGCTAGCGAAGGTTACCCTGGCCGCTGGTGCTAACCACAGCTAGCCAGCTAACGTAGTTTGAGTGTGGTAAACGGTGACTAACATGCCAGGTGATTGACTGTCAAAGCCAACGCCAGTGAGGAAGACGGTTTACCATGTAACGCTGACGCCTGTAGAATTGCCCCTGAAGTGCCGTCGATTACTTTAATATTTCCCCGGCTGGTTACGGCCAAGATAGCATTCAGGGCTGGGTGGTATGAAAGGCTTCGCAGGCCCTCCTCGTCGCAACGCAGGCAGCCGTCTCTTAGTACAATCCAGTCTGAGGAGTTGGACGAGCAAGAGCCCGGCGAGGCCGCGGCCGCCATCTTTATTTATTTTTCCCTTCCCTTCTAGGTTTTTAGGCTGCTCCGTTAATACCAGTATGATTGATCAATTTAAAAGCTGAACTCCTAACTACCACTCCTCGACCACTGCTGACTCTCCTTCTGCGGCTTCTGCTCCTCCGCCGGTTAGCGCAACAGTAGCTATTCACCATCAGTACTGAGAAAACTCCTAGCCCCGCTTTCTGTCAGATGGACGTCAGGTAAACGGGACCAACGTAACAAGCTTGCGTGACATCTCACGCGATGGCTAAGCGGATGCACAACATGAGCTTTCTTGTTTTTTCAGGCACGCTTAATGTTAGCCTTACTACACTGCTCAAAAAAATTTAAGGGAACATTCAATCATCACTGTTTAACACCCAGTCAGGTAAACTTCTGGGATATCGACCTGTCCAGTTAGGAAGCATAAGTGATTGTGAGTTGAATTCACCTGTTTTGATGCAAATGAAAGCGACAACAGGTGGACGGACAGGAGAGGCAACAGCAATACAACCCCCAAAAAGGGAATGGTTTTGCAGATGGTGGCCAGGACCATTTCTCTCTCCTGATCCTTCCTGACTGATTTTACTCAAGTTTTGAATTTTGCTTGTGCTCTTGTCACTCCTGGTAGCATGAGGGTATACCTGCAGCCCATTCAGGTTGCACAGGTAGTCCAGCTGCTCCAGGATGGCACATCCACACGTGCCGTTGCAAGAAGGTTTGCTGTATCTCCCAGCACAGTTTGCAGAGTGTGGAGGAGATACCAGGAGACGGGCCATTACACGAGGAGAGCTGGACAGGGAGTCTGCTCCTTTGTGCGAGGAGGAACAGGAGGAGCACTGCCAGAGTCCTACAAAATGACCTCCAGCATGCTAATCTGCATGTTTCTGACCAAACTGTCAGAAAGAGACTTCATGAGGGTGGCATGAGGGCCCCACATCTTCTAGTGGGACCTGTGCTCACAGCCCAGCACCATGCAGCTCAATTGGCATAAACTTTTTAAAACAAACAGAATAAATAAATAAACAAATTTGCTAGAGAGCACCAGAATTGGCAGCTTTGCTATTGGCGCCCCATTCTCTTCACAGAAGAATGCAGGTTCACACTGAGCACATGTAACAGACCTGAAAGAGTCTGGAGATGCTGTGGCGAACATTATGCTACCTGCAACACCATCCAGCATGACCGGTTTGGTGGTCGGCTAGTGATGGTCTGGGTAGGCACATCCTTGGAGGGTCGCACAAACCTTCATGTGCGAGCCAACGGTACCCTGACTGCTGTTGCTGAGGTGCCGGGATGAAATTCTCAGACCCATTGTCAGACCTTACGCTGGTACATTGGGCCCTGGGTTCCTCCTGGTGCAGGACAATGCCCGGCCTCATGTGGCCAAAATGTGTAGGCAGTTCCTGGATGACGGTGGCATTGATTACACTGAGTGGCCCTCCTGTTCCCCAGACCTGAATCCAATTGAGCACTTCTGGGATGTTATGTATCGGCACATCCAACGCCGCCAAGTAGAGCCACAGACTGTCCAGGAGCTCACTGATGACCTGGTCCAGGTCTGGGAGGAGATCCCCCAGGACACCATCCGCCGTCTCATCAGGGGCATGCCCAGACGTTGTTGGGAGTGCATACAGGCACATGGGGGCCATACACACTACTGACCCACATTATGAATTGTTGTGATGAAAGTTGGATCAGCTTGTGATTTCGATTTCGGTGTGATTTTGAATCCATCCCTCAATGGGTTGATGAGTTTGGTTTCCATTTACCATTCTTACGTCATTTTGTTCTCAACGAATTACACAATATATGTCAATAAAGATTTTGAACTTGAATATTTTGTTTACCGAGATCCACTGTGTGACTTAAGTGTTCCCTTAATGTTTTTGTGCAGTGTATATTACTAACATAAATACAATTTGGCCATATATTTCTGAACTTGTCCTATAGTGTTATTTTTTATGGAACTAAATAATAAAAAAATAGAATGTATTACTACCTTACCGTGCTTTGCATTTTTTTTATATAATTTAATTTGAGATACACTATGAATCTGACCTAACTAATATGACATGCCGTCAGGGTAAATTTTGGGCCTTCGCTATTCAATCTTCACATGCTCCCATTAGGTAGAATTATGTGGAATAACAATATCGCCTATCAGTTATGCGGATGACTTTCAAATATACATAGCTTTTTCACCAAATGACCATCGGACTACTGAATCACTGTCAGTGCATTGGGCAAGTCAATGACTGGATGTTCCAGAATTTCCTTCAGCTGAATAAGGAAAAAACTGAGCCAATTACCTTTGGTGCTAAAGAGGAAAAGTTAAAAGTAAGCACACACCTTGAGTTCATGTCTCTCAAAACTAGGACCAAGCTAGAAATATTGGTGTCATCATTGACTCAGACCTAAATTTAAATAGCTACATCAAATTGGTAACAAAATCAGCATACTATCACCTCCAAAACATAGCAAGACTCAGAGGACTCATGTCCCAAAACAACTTGTTACCAGTAGGCTGGAATGGTCTTGTCTCAGGTATTCCCCCCAAAAAAACACACTTGGAAAACTGCAGCTTGTTCAGAATGCCTTTTTCTTTTGTTTTCTGCTTGCCTTGTGTAAAGCACATTGCATTGCCTTTGAGTATGAAATGTGCTTTACAAATACATTTGATTTGATTTACTCAAGTTTAATAAAGGCAATAAAAAGAACAAGCATTAAGACAATGGTTTATTTTCATCGATCAGGTCACCTACCTAATTATTCATTCTGGAATCTATATGCTAAGAATTGATTTGTTTTACTATAAATGGCAAATAATGCAGAACATTTAGCAAAACTCTCCTTATAAATAATGATAAACAGGGGAATATAACTATATGGAGTGCTGTCTTATTAATCGTTTGTTTTAATCAAATAATTCACTCACATATTTGATACCATATTCTTCTGTACAATAAAAGCTTATCAAGCAGGTTTATTAGTATGTGACCCTTTCATGATCAGACTTCAAACCTTGTAATATATGTATACAATCAACTGAGGTTATACAAATTACAGGTACTCTTAGTTTTTCTTATGTACAGTTAATTGTAATTAGAAATGCCAATACAGAGCTAAGACTGTAAAAGCTACAGCTTTTTATTGAGCACAAAGATAAGGGGATACAAGTAAAAACAAAGATGTAACATACACCCTATGCTCCCCATAGTCTAAGGTTGTACACAAGCTTAAAAAGAAGAGGGAGAAAATAAATCCATGCTCCTGGTTTTGAGTAGATTTACTCCGCATGTGTGTCTTTTCAAGGTGCTTAGTGTCAGTCTCCAACAAAAGGTCCACTGCAGCCATTTCATATTGTCAGACACCAGTATATAGTGACAGGAAGTAAATATACAAGAGAAAAATTGGATATATAAGAAGAGGCTTCTTTGTTTTGAACTCATCTCCGACAAGCAGCGAAGCGGCGCTGTATGCTGCCCAGAACACTCCAAAAAGCTGAAAGATATGTATTAAATAATCAGTTAGATAAAATTGTAACAACATATTAGTCTCAAGTGTCCCTGCAAAATGTAATTACTAATAGTTCCAGGAGACCAATCAAAAATGTTCCCAAATGAATTAAAAACACATACAAAATTAAACGTCCACTCACCTTTATTAGTGTTGAAACAAAATCAAATCCCCCGATAACTAAAAGCAACGGAGCTATAACGATGAGTGGGAGAAGGGAGTATCCAATCACTCCAAGGACTTGGCCATAAGACACCTGTTCAAGACAGATGTAAAGGAAGGAATCACAGAATATATTTATCACCTGAGCCACTTTATATTAAAGAAATGTCATGAACTTATTGATCACAAGAAAAACGTCCTTACCTCCCCACCAAGAACACGAGCCAGCAAGAAGATTGTGAGAGAGCCGAATATCCAAATTGTGATGATCCAGGAAACCACCTGGGAAGACAGGTTAAGGCAACGTAGAAGTGCTATGTGTACATTACAATGTTTTCTCACAGATATTTTGGTCACCTATACTGACGTGATGTTGGATGTATTCAAGGTGGTGGTATGGAACTAGGGGAACTTAATGTGTTGGCTTTACTGTTACAAACTTTCAAAAAATTATTCGTAGAACTGTAATCACTTCTAAACTATCAAGGTCATTACGCAACTTGCTAAATAAAAAAATATACTACACAGACTATTGATGATATCTGTTCACAGATTTAAAATGGGGGTGGGTTGTTCCAGAGTGAGAAATTCTCCTGCTTGTGTTATTGCCTCTCATTTTTGACTGTTTGTATTGTAGTGAGATTCCACTGTCCAAGTCTATGCATTATAAACACTGTACAGTGTTTCTGCCCAGATTTTTACAGAACCGGGAAGAGCTCTAAGAATATGTCATTGGGAAAATCAACCAGAGGTTGCCCGTTGATGCTCAGAGGAAAGTCGCAGAATGTACATAGCGGAAACACAGCACTGTACAACTTAATTTGACCATAGTGTTAAAGAACCATTAACTTCTATCACACGGTGTGTCCTTACCCTGAACTGCCCATAAATGGAGATCATGGAGAAGAGCAGCACCACGGTCAAAGGGCCCCAGAAGTCGGGGTTGTCCCTCACCACCTGCCGATTGAAGCCCAGGGAGGGCATTGGCATCAGCACACAACGGATCTTATAGTAGATGTCCTTGAGATCAATATCAAGCTCCTCCCTAAGCATTGAAACATGTGAGGTGGACGAAGCACAGAAAAGTTTAAATATTTTCTCATTCAAAAAACTGAAATTGAAGCATTGAGATATGTGGTTGGACTACACATTTAATGGCCAATATAAATATATCCTATAAAAAGAATAATGTATATTTCAGTCTTTCCACTCACAGGAGAGGTTTGCTGTCTTCATTGACCTCTTCCTCTACTTCAAGCAGCCAACCATAGCCACGTTGTCTGAGAAATGTAGTTGCATATGGGTCTTTGCCACTGTCACTGCCCATGCTCAATTTAATATCTGGTGCATCAATGGTACCGCTTAACTCTGTGGAAAGAAAGAAAGAAAAACATTTCAAAGATCAGTGTTAAGAGGGTTGCAATAAAGTGTGAAAATCAGTGTTAGCTTTTATCTTCGAACTCAGAAAAATAAAAAAAATAAGAGATTGTAGAAAGTATTTGTGACTGATGACAGTCCACTGCTTTAGAAACAAAGATTTCATAAATCGACCTTTGATCTAATATCTGAACAACCTCATAAATACCTATAGATTCCAAGGATTACATTTAACTTAGTTTAATGTTTAACAAATACGATCCGAACCAACTGTGCTGCCAACTATCCTGAGTGGTGACATCAGCAGGCACCAAGCTGGAGAACTTGGTGACGTTTCTACTACAATTTAAAGCTAGCAAAACTAGCTACTAGTTTTAGCTAGTGAAGGCGTAACAATAATGCATTACCAAAATTAAGAAAGAGTAACTACATTATTTCACTGAGATTACTAGAACACATACGCTAGCATTGTAGCAATCTATATGTTTATCAGTGGGAAGAGCCTCAAGTGAAGTTATTTTTAATTTTGGCCTGCTAGCAAACTAGCTATGTGTTGTTAGCCACCAACATTACCTTCAGCTTCAGTCGAAGAGACGAACGTGAAATCTCCGTTGTTGGGAGAGAACTGCATTGTTGATGTTGTTTCAATCAACCCTCAAGTCTTAAGAATTGACATTTAAATTATGCTTGTCTGTTGATTAATAGAAACGCATAAAAGCTAAGACAAGCTTTATGCAACATGAGCTGACGTTAAAATACTAATCCATCTTGTTTTCATTTAGCCCAGTGCTGGATGGTTAGCCAGGGAGCTACAACCAGGAAGCGAGTAGAAGACACGTCAAATCCCAAAGACTAGTAAGGAAAACACTGCCCTCTGGCGTAATGAAATTGTAAAAGCAGGTATTTGGATCCTTCAATAACAAACTGCATCCAACACCACATTTACATTATCCAGACATCTCCCTGTCTCTGCGACAATCCGAGTGGAAACGGCAAAAAAACTATGTAAATAACCAACCTGTGTTGTAATTCAAATGTATTTTTTGCATCACGGGCTGGACTAAGGAAAAACTTTTTGCGAAATCATAAATTTTCATGATTTTTTTACGAGTTTTTTTTCTATACACTGAGTGCTTGTCAAGTCAAGTGTAAAATGATTTTTTTTATAAACTGTGTTGTAAATAAAGGTGTCAGGTGTCAGATCCGGTGATGAGCAACATTTTAACGTGGTGGTGGCACGTCCTGTTCGGAATGCGGTTACATTCCCCACAGGGTCTGAATGCTGGGGCGTAAAACTAACATCACCTTAGCTTAGCAGTCTACATTGCGGTTGGCACCATACCACAGTAAAAACCCACTCTTTACAGACTTCTCCTCAAACCCTCTCAGCACCCGCACCACCTGATCTAAACGGAACTGTACGATTGTCTGGCATAATGCCTAAAGGCAATGAGTTATCTACTATTGAGACACGTGTTGATGCTGCCACCTGGCGGACATATGGTAAAATTGCTTAACTCAGCTGGTCATAATTTAGTTAAATAAAGACAGCCAAATTGACTTAGTTTAATTTTTCACCCATCTCCTGTACGGTATTACCGAAAAAGAAACATGGTTACCCTACAACTCTGGTTCACAGTTAATAACTTGGAATGACTATTATATAAGCCAATGTTCCTTGTCTGTGTATAGTTTTCATGAGGTATTTCGGCTTGTCTTCAGCATTATGGCATCCTATCTTAAGGACTTTTCCAGCAGTGGGAGTGATGTTTTTATCACGTGAACTTGAACTTGAAATAAGCCCTAGACCAGACCAGACATGTATCCGCTCCTCGTCAGTCTTGAGTTTCAGGTTTCCACTGTCGGAGTGGCATCGTCGCGCTAGCTTTCAATAAGTCATAATTCACTCTACTATCATATGCATTCTGTCCTGCATGTGTGCGACTTGTTTTGAAAATGACCGGCTTGAAGGCATTCAAGGAACCATATGGTGAGTTAGTAGATTATTTATTTGATTATTAAACAAGCTGTGGTTATTTAAAATATTCGAAAATATGAATGGGTTTTTCTGCGGGGGGTTGTTATTTGTTAGGAAGGATTTTAGGAAGCAAATGTTGCTTCTCTTAATGACATTTTATAATACTGCCTTCACTTTTGAATGAACATTCAGCGGCTATAGGACATATTCGGAGCTAATTTGCAATGCTACATACAGATTGGAAGCGCTGCAACTTCTCAGAAACTCATTATCAGGCATGATGATCATGAGCATGTTTTCCTTCTTTAGTCATAGTTTACAATTTTGGGGGTGTATTTCAAATTGCGTGTGGTTCCATTCCCACATGCAAACGAATATTTTGTGTTTGAGGGAATACATCTTTTACTTTGATAGATTCATGGATTTTGTTTAATTTCACATAATTCGCAGAATAAGGAAAGCTGGGCCTACATCATCAATGAATGCACTTTTACGCATTCTGATTGATATTTTTTTGCTTCTTTTAATCTTCTTTATTTCGGATTAAGTCAAAGTCATATATACTTTGAAGACATATACTTTCTACTTCCGGAGATGTTTCCTTTAATGTGTTTGTGTAGGTGGCTAATTTTGAACATTTAGAATGTAGTCTATGAGCAGCAATCACACTCAAGCGTCGAAGTACACGCCTCTGTCTGATAAAACGCTGAGAAACCGAGCTTAGCTCTTCATGCAAGATATGGGTGGTCAAAAATGAGAAAATCTAGGTTCATCTGTATGGATTTATGGCCCTGAGCAATCCATTATGATGTGGTTTATATTTCATCTTTTGAACTGTTTCCAGAGCAAGCAGTCACATGCCCCACATTCCCTAAGTGAGAGTTACAATGCAAATGATCTAGTGGTTCTGCTCACATAGGATGACTGACTACTGACTATAGAACCTGATTTTTCTTTGCTGACAACTCACTACCTGTGTGTATGAATCGCGGAGATGAAAATTAATCAAATGAAGGTTGACTTTTTTTGCATAGAGTAGCTTGAAAGACGGTTTCACTTTAGATCACTATGGTATCAGTACAACGAATTAGCTGCTTAACTTAGTCACAGGTCATTTGAAACCATGTGTAATACAGAATTCCCGTTCAAGTTAGTGTCAACGTCCTAGAATGTAACCTATGAAAGGCCAGACCACATTTGTATTTAGAACCTTTGACACAATGGTTTCACAGTGATGTCAAAAGCCGAAGACAGATGAAGGGCCACCTGACCTTTTTACAGATATTTTGCTGGAGCTAAAAAGAGGGCTTTGTGCTTCCAATGTTGCTCATTCACAGAAGCTCCAAACCTATTTAGTGCTGAGAAGATTCAAGTAGTGTTTGTAAGACTGTGTTATACATGTTTTATTTGTCTTATGGTTCATACTATTCTGTTTCAAAGGGAAAGACCCACCAACAATGGTTTACTCTCAGGTTAAACCAAATTTAATGTATTTATGTATTTTAAAGTATTTAGTAGTCTGTCTTATCATAATGTAATCTAAATGTAATGAACCAACTGCTCTATCATACATTTGTGTTCCTGAAATGAATCTATTATACAGCACATATCAGACCTGGGTTTTTTTGTTTGTTTTTTTTAGAAAAACAATCATACTTGTTTCCTTCTTTATTGATAGCTAGAATCATCTCGGAGCCGGTGGAGGACACAGATACTAGCAGCTTCATGGCAGAAATGGTAAGGACCGTAATTATTAAGTGTATATTATGAATTACATTAATGTATATTATTCATTGTGTATATATATGTAGTTGGAAAATGTCTCATTGTTTTGTTAAATACAAGTTAATTGGTTAAGAGTCATCATTCATCATTTCATTTATTTATCCACCAATAGGAATTAAATTAGCGTCCTCTCTTTATCCACTGATGGCTAAGTAATCATTTTTTAAATTTGTTTTGTCTAATCTGTATTCTTCATTACAGTCTTTAAAGTCCAACTTTCCAGTCCAAGTCACAGATCCTCAAGGTACTATAGATGTTTTAAGCTGCTCATTAACCAAGCATATACTTTTCACAGTCAACTTTTATTCTTACCTTTTAAGTTGTAGTATGTACACTGTCTACTTAGATAATAATTATATATTTGGAACAAGTATGCAATAAAATATTATAATGTAATTATACAATTGTAAGTTGCTGTTTGTTTCCTCTAGATACTGTTACACTTCATTTGAGGTCCATGCCTTCCGGGTACCTCACACCTCCATCAGACAGAATAAGACAAGTGTGTTACTTTTTTTAAAAATTTCATTTTCAGTTAACCCTTGCCAGACAGATTCTATCCATCTATCCATCTATCCATCCATCTATCTATCTATCTATCTATCTATCTATCTATCTATCTATCTATCTATCTATCTATCTATCTATCTATCTATCTATCTATCTATCTATCCCCACTCACATTTTTACCCT
>JAVQIZ010050760.1:0-19050 GCA_036023535.2 Galaxias brevipinnis
AGACTGGCGACCTGTCCAGGGTGTACCCCGCCTCTCGCCCTGTGTCGGCTGGGATAGGCTCCAGCCCCCCCGCGACCCTGCGTAGGATAAGCGGTATAGCTAATGGATGGATGGATGGATGGATAATAATAATAATGATATTATTATTATTCACTCAAGGTTTGAAAATGTTCATGTCTGTAGATCTATGTCACTTACAGTACTGTCACTTTAAAGTTGAGCCTGAAAAGGCTATGAAAATATACTTTCTTGTTCATCACCTTGATCTAGCAACCAAAATGTAAAAAAAATTATAAATATATAATCTATGTATAGGAGAACGGTTTAGTGGGGTCACCTTTTCCACAAAGTACTAGATTCAGTGTCACACCTGTTGACTCCACAAAGAGGCGAAAAAACACCTGTTTTTATGCCCTAATTTTTCAAACCGCTTGTAGTTCTTTTGGGGACTATTTCTATTGGGTACTGTAGTTTTACTGAGTAGTTTTAACATGAAGAATCATTATTGTCTTTCCACCAATCAGAGGGGATTGGCTGCTGGGGTTCCTCTACAGGAGCTCGGCTGCCCAGTTATCAGTTGCCGGGCTACAGCCAATCAACGTGAACGACCGCCGCATAATCAATGTGGATCTGTCATCCGTGGTGAGTTGTGTTGGTACCATTTCTGTCTAGACTGGTGGGTTTGGGAGAATACATCTTTTGCTGCTACTTCTTAAAACAAATAAATGGGTTTTAATATAGTGAGGCAGACAGTTCAAAAAGATATATTCAGTTGCACATCTAGAGGGCAAACGTGTGTGTGTGTGTGTGTGTGTGTGTGTGTTTTATTGCATGAAAAAAGCTTTCAGCCATAACCTTCATCAAGGTAAACTTGGTGGGTGTTTCAGAATCTGTATAGTTTTTGTGAAGACTTCTTGATTAAAACGTCCTGACTAACTCCCAAGGACGTCTTGTTTTTACAGTAATTTCAGAAAGGGCAGTTTCTTTTGAACATTCATGCTAGCCTTGTTCGCACACTTTGCAGGGACATTTGTTTCTTGTAGCTCTTTTCTGCCCACCAACTCATTCCTGGAAGGAGTAGTCTCTTGCATTGCAGCCTCTTTTAGATCAGCTACACCTGTTTTATAGTCTGGTAGTGGGTGCAGACCAGGGCCATTGTGTGGCATGAGAATATTTCCTTTTGAGTGTGGAAAACCATGTCCACAATACAATAAGTAAAGAGAATACAGGCCTTTTGGTTTAATTTTTTTTTAAATAAAATAAGTGGTATGCCCTTCTAAAAATGTTTATTTGTTCACCATGGTGGATAGAGAGTTGGTAATTTCACACAATTTGTGGAGACGTAAAAAAGTCTTATGTTTTAAGTACATCTTACATTGGTTATAAGATATGTATATGGATGCTTTGTGTGCCGATTCAGAGCCGTAACAAATGATGTGTTTGAGTGCAAGGCCCTTGAGAACACACACGAGAGGGAAAAACAGATTGCTAGGCTTTCAAGATTGCATCGTCTGCCATTAATTACCTTCCCTTCTAAGCCTCTACTCATCTTTCCTCTTTATTATTGTACTTCATATATTATTAATTCAAGTTCCCCGAAAGTGACTGAGTTTAGTTAGGCACTGAAACTGTATTTTTTTGTTGTTGTTGTTAAACGCAGGTTAATGGTCACTTGGACTACATGCGCCAGATGGACACAATCTTAGTTGCAGTCGGTGTGCCCACCAGAGAAGCTCCTGGAGCTGCCAGTCTCTATCAGTCATTATCAATAACAGAGGGGACAGTAGACACCCCTGACCCAAACCCTTCGGATAGCGCAGACAAGCCAAACCCAAAGGGAGCGAAACACAAAGCAGAGGAAGAAGAAGAAGAAGCAGAAGCAGTCAAAGAGGAGAGCAGGATAAAGGAGAGAGGGGAAACAAGCGATGGCTGGGATATTCCTGACATTTCTGATCTGTTGGAATCTATGAAGGACGTGGAAGTAGCGGGCGAAGAAGAAATCCGGTGTGGTTTGCTAATTGGTTCAGAGGAGACTGGCGCTTGTAAGGACGTGTGCTCATCTCTGGATGCCTTGTGTCAGCGGGAAGCAGAGGACAGTGATCAGGCTTCCTGGAATTGGACTGAAACACAGTGGACATCAGCACCGACGTACGCTGATAACAAACGTGACCAGACTCCGAGAGGAAACACGTTAGAGGACCGACCGGCTCACAGCACCCTTCCCACTCAAAATGACTCCACAGAAACAAACACGATTGTGAAAAATAATTCTGTACATTCTAAATCCACGTTGTTGACAGATCAAATGGCAAAGGCAGCGGTGGACACCAACGGCAACTTTCAATAATGTATCTCGATTAAGGACTTTTTAACCGTAAAGGGGTGTGTGTTTTTATTTTATTTTTATTTGTGTATAAGTGGCTTCCTAATATATGAACATTTTACAAATAATTTAACTGTGAAAATTACGATTGCATAATTTCTCCCAATCATTGTCTCAAGAATGTGAATTAAAAAAAAAAACGACGCTTTGCATATCTCTGTGCTTTTGAGGCTGGAGAGGGAGCAGCATCATAACACTCCTCTCTGTTCCCTTCTAGATCCTTTTTCCATCTGTTGACAGGGTTGCCATGGTTTTTGTCACCGCGATTGGTATGTCCATCAGGCAAGCAGCGTTCCTCTCGGCCAGTGAGAGATCATCTCTGGGCCTGTCAGCCACTCCTGTTACATGATAGATTTCTATACAACTTTGTTATATGTGTCATGACCAGCCCTGGTGGACTGATTGGGGTTGTCGTTTATCCAAAAACGCCCTCACCCTTCCTTCCAAAAACTCCTCGTTTTATAAAACCTTCATGTTGAAGAATCCCTTTTTTAAATTTTTCTTCCCGTGTTAACCTGTCGGTTGTGTGTATCGTGTTAGTCCGGTGTGACCACCTGATTGGGCAGGAGCAAAGGCAGGTCGATACCAGCGTGCTCTGCGTCAAACAGGTTAACTGCGTCCGTGGCGGTGGCAGGGGGCTGAGGTGGGTCTGAAGGCAGGGAAGGGGGTTCACTGGGCAGGTTGGGGTCGCCGGAGTTCCTGAGGGAGAGAGAGAGGGCTGGCGAGGGTCTCCTTGGGGAGCGAGAGGTGCAGCAGGGCAGAAGTCTCCCCAGGGCTCGTTTGAAGTCTCTCATGAAGAGTGGGTAGATGATTGGGTTCATCGTGCTGTTGCAGTAGCCCAGCCAGGTGATGGCGTCGAAGAGAGCTGGAGGTACACACTCACACACCGCCTCCATAAAGGAAACAAAACAGACATAAGATAAAACAGGACTTTGGTTCGTTAAATACAAAAATCTCTCGTTAAAGAGCTTCATATGTAAGGAGTTTTGAATATGGGTTAATTCTATTTGCATACTTTAATACAAATATTAGTAAGTTCATCATCATTACTACGTGTAACTCCGCTGGCAACAGTTCATTACGGTACATTCATAGAGGTTTTGCCAAATGTGGACAGGCATGTCAGAATGTCCCCCTTTTAATATTATTATATTCTAAATATGTAGCATTCAATTTAGGACATGTTATGCAACAACAGAAAATAGAACCTTGAAAGTAGTCAAGAGCATGCATTCAATGTTGATTTTCTGTGAACCAAGATCTTGCCTTATACCACTTGATGTCACAGATTGTACTTTTTCATGTTGGTACTAACCCTCTGAGTGATAAAACAATGCTAGACAAAGCAGGCCTATTCCAAATGTTACATTAGGGTCCCTTAAAAGACTTATTTTCTTCATAAACTAATCTAACATCTCGTAAAATGTAGATTAAATCAAAATCCATCAAAAGTAGCCAATCAAAGAAGAATCTGTTTATAGTCGCTCCAATTTAAAAATAAACTAGATCTTACTTTGTTTCCCATACTGATATGTAAAGCTTGTATACCATTTAATGGAGATTTGGTACATGACCCCAGAGCTAATGAGAACGAGAGTGACGGGGGGTGGAGGAGGGGGGGGCAGCTGTTGCAGGATGCGTCAAATACTATTAAGGCCTGCGAAAGAGGCAGTGGGAAGGTGAAAAAAAGGAGGGATGCATTCACATACCACATTGAGTGTGAAGAGGTGGGGGCGACACGCACTACTAACCCTCGGCTACGCTCCATGAGAGATTAAGAGTCAGGGGCACAGATGGGTAATCAACATTACTGGAGCATTGTAAGCCCGAAAAGCGGGACTTCCATAATTATCAATTGAGATTAAATCACTGAATTGCTGGCGGCGAAGGTTCCCCCCCCCCCCCCTAGTCATAGCTAATGAAAAAGTCGGGAAGCCTAAAGAAGCGGGGAAAGTGAGATGTGTCTGCCGCACTAGACATCAACAACCGAGTAATGATTTGGGAATAGAGTCAATATGCAACCTAAGTTTAAAATGATAATGTGTTGTGTTGTCCAGTTATGAGTCACTCTTATGTAGCCAGGTTGCCAGCTTATTTCCTCTCATCGAAGTACTTGGCAGAGTGATGAAACCCTCTATGGATGAAACCCTGGGACAGGCCAATTCTAAAATAGAACGGTATCCAATATTTTTTTTATGCATTTCACACTGGTTTCGTACCCAATCACATAACGCTCTAGAGAGTGAGAGAATCATCCAAACTACTTGAGTCACCGCGGAAGAGGAACTCTAGAACTACAGGAGCCAAGGAATCCTTTTTAAACTACATTGTAACATAGGCCTTCTTTAAAATAAAAATAATGATAATAATGATAATACTAATAAGCATAGTCACAATCATAATGATAATAATAACGTGGTTTTTGCAGATAAATTTAAACTATTACATTTTAATTTATAGGCTAATTTAGCAATATCTCTGTTTTTAAAGTAGCCTATAGTTGTTTATTTGGCCACCACCATAAAACGGCACACTGGAGTTGTTCACAACCCCATCGATTTGTTATATACTGACCTGAGCCATGTTAGTGATGAAGAAAGGCAGCCAGGCACTGAAGAAAAGACCCAGAAGGACGCCCAGGGTTAGGCTGGCCTTTAAAGCTCTCCTTCCCTGCCTGTGAGCCAGACGTCTCTCGCTGTTCACCGACAACTGTAGAAAAAAGGGCGTACACAGTTGGATAGATAGTCTATAACCACAGTGGCCAAAGAGAGGTCGGCAAACTAATCAATACAACTGCATTCTCAGACAAATATTTATACAGTAATGTATGCAAAGACAATAGCCTGAATCAATGACTACACAGTCTGAAATGTTGTCCTTAACCAGTTATATTGGGTTAAAAAAACCTCAAAAGTAGCCTAAAAACCAACAAATCTAACATCACTTGATGTTGATATGGAAAACAATTTTAAAACTAAAGTTGCATCTAGCTGGCATACCACTTGTTAGTCAAGCACAGTCAAAGTCATTAAAACATTGTCTGAACCAGGTTTGTTACTCAAAGGAAAGAAAACATCATGGCCATCATATTCTTTGTACTTGCTACAGAAGGCCTTATAGTCACAGTATAGAGTACTGTAGAGTAGAGTACTGAGAGAACTGGCCCTCAGTAAAGGTGCTGTTATTTTGTTCAGCACGGTATCAAACCATGGGTAAGCATCATTGTTAGGATCAGCAAAGCACATGCCTACCATTTTATAACGTATGTACAGCACAAGGTCTTTGCTAAATGTAAAAATGTATGTCTATTCAATGCTTTTTTGCCCCCGCACAACGTTTTTATAAGCATTGCTTTTAAGTCAGTGTTTCTTTCTGTTCTGTGGTTCCTGTGACGTATATTTTACCGTCAATCAAGGCCAAAGTTGTGTTCTGAGCTTCAATTTGTTAGGCACTTGATATGCAGCAGTATGTGAAGGCTACCAACATAGGGTTCTTTGAAAGACAAATTCAATATGGAGTTTTACTCTCGCTCCTCTATAGCTGGTACTCATTCTCTCTCAATGCTCAGTTATTGTTCCCTTAAATCCCTCTCTCATGCCTCATATTTGCTTTCAAAAGAAGAGATTTTGTTTGGGATTCAATAGGATGGCATAATTAGGCTATTACATAATCTCCTGCCACTAGAAAAATGTGTCATTTAATTTAAAGATTTCTGCATAAAAATTAAGAACACATTAATTCGTTTCAGGGTTCATGGAATGCTATTAAGCAAAAAATAAAATCGCTTTTCGGTGCAATAATCCTTTTCAATTAAAACATGGTGCTATAAAGTGAACTAAAAATGTTACAGGCTTTGTAGAGCTATTCATTATTTAATTAACAGTGGTAAGGTTTTAATAGGACTGGTTCTGCCTGAGGATTCTACATAACATCAAAAGACATTATTTTGCAACAAGGACCTCTTCCATATTATTCTCATGGGTTTCTGGCTACATTCATTTAACTACATTTTCTTCTTCTCTTTCTTTACCGGCACATTGCGTGAAGCAGGAGGCTCCTGGTGGCTGTAGTCGTCTGCGTCGTGGGGTCCGGCCGCGCCCCCGGGCGAAGGCGGCCTCGAGGGCTCCCCGAGCGAGTGCTGCGGGTAGGGGGGTTGACTCAGCACCGCCACCCTCCGCGCCTGCCTCCGCGCCGCCATGAGGATCCGGCAGTACGTGAAGCAGATGGCACTGGAAGGCAGGAAAAAGGTCACCACGGAGGCCACCAGGGCAAAGGGCAAGGTGACGTGCAGGCGACACTGGAACGACAGGCCACCAGAGGGCGACAGCTGGAAGTAAGACGCAGGGTAGAGGGCGCCGAGGTCCGGATCGGCCACGCTGACGTTGGAGCCTCCGGTCCCGTGGGCTGCGCCTGCGGCATGCTCGCTCCCGTGGCCCAAGCTGTGCCAGTTCATCTCGATGGGTAGGAAGGAAGCCAGCGCCGCCAGCCCCCAGGCTGCCCCCACTAGGAGCAGGGCCCTGGGAGCAGTCATCCTCTGCTTGTAGCGCAGTGGGGAGATGATGAGGAGGTATCGGTCCAGGCTGATCACGCACAGGTTGAGGATGGAGGCGCTGCAGCACATGACGTCAAAGCAGAGCCACACGCGACAGAAGCCCGGCCACAGCACCCAGGCCCCGCACAGCACGTTGAGCATGGCGGGGGGCATCACCACCAGCGCCACCATCAGGTCGGAGAGGAACAGAGACACCAGGAAGCAGTTGGAGGTGCATCGCAGCGAGCGCTGGGCGAACACCAAGGCGATGAGTAGAGTGTTGCCGCATATGGTCATGAGGATGACGAGGGTCAGCACGCAGGCCAGGAGCCAGGGGCCGCTGCCAGTGAGGCCCCAGACAGCGTTGGAGGACGTGCTGCCGTTGGAGAACCCCGAGGCTGCTGCCGCTCCTGCCAAGGTGGAGGAGTCCCCCATGATTGGCATCTAGCAAAAAGACCAAGCCCTCCTGGGGTTCCTCCTCATCCAGAAGCTCTTTTCTACACCCTCTCCTTCCAAAACCGATTAAGGGTCACTAGCCGATGTGACCGAGAGCAATTCACAGATTCCCCCTTATCTCATTCGATTCTATTCTATAGCCGTCTGATGCAGCCGAAAGCTCTCTCGCACACTTCTAGCAAATAAGCTCCACTTTCCCCCGTCTAAGGTGGCCTTAAAAGTCACCCTTGCACGCTGAGTGGAAAACAGAAATCCCCAGGTGTCTGGTTGTTGCTGTTTCTTCCCGCCCACCAGCACCAGCACCAGCACCACAGCCGTAATCAATAGCACCAGCAGCACTGTGTTCTCCATCTATTCCCTGCTCTGAAGCCGGTCTCTGCCTCTCGTCCTCAGCGTGGAGGCAGAGTGAGAGATCGAGTGGCTGTCAGTGTGTTTCAAAGCAGCGTGTCACACTGATGACACTCACAGGGGGAGGGGCAACAGGGAGAGGTGGGCTTATGCCCATTTTGCTTCAATTTTTAAAAATATTTATTTTACAAATATCAACCAGTTATAATTACATATTTCCCCCCCCACAGATTTTTTAACACTTCCGTGTATCCTTTGTTGTTTGGAGGTTTGAAGTGTTGGTTCACAAGTCCTTTTTTTTATGTGTGTGAAAGATGGCAGTTTATCATTTTTCTTCAGCAGAAAAAAACAAAACACCATTTGTATATTGTCGTCAGCAAGCAAGTCTTTGCTCAAAAGGACTCCAGACATTATGGTTGTTGTGGTGCCTCCGTTAGCTTCTCCCCCCCTCCCACTCCTGTTAATCCCCGTGTCGGCCACTCCAACGCGCCTCCTGGTTAGAGCGCACATCTCGTGGAGGATGAGCGTGTCTGAGGATCGGGCTGTTAATGCATGCCTGTGCACAATCACAGACAGTCAATGCAAATTTTTTCAATCGGAGCATGGGAGGTTGTGTGGGTGGACATGTTATGCGGTATAATTATTAAAGATAGTCGATTATTCTGCACCATGTTTTTATTCTTTTTAAAGACATGCTTTTAAGGTTGCTTTTTGTCTTTGTGGGAAGATGTCGATCAGAGGTTATAATTTATTTGCTTGGCTGAGCAAGAATGTAGGGGCGTCGTTATACATAAACTTTTTGAGACATCATAAATGTGTATGATTTCTTACTACTAGGATGGGAATGCCCATATCCTAAATAATGACTTCTGTACTATAGGCTTCACAATTTTTCTTCATAAAAATTGGCAACAATAGGTCGAAAATGAAGAAAAAAAAGGAGCACTTGCACCAATCAGAAAGACAAGCCTTAAGTTAAGCGGAACTGAAGATTGACAAGAAAATTATAGAAGACAATTATGTAGAATGATACGAACTTTAATGGCTTATAGCAAAAGGCCAATGAATCGGCTCAGACGAGACACTCGGGGGCTAACGTGAACTTGTGAAAAAATAAACACTCTCAACAAATGCATTTTCAGGTTACTGAATAACTCATGATTATGCACTGGGAGACGCCACAGCAAGGCTTCTCGTTTGCATAAATGACAATACATAATTGACTGGCCATAATTTATAATTATTTTATTAAACAAACACAGACTGTCCTGTTTAGGCACATATACAAATAATTTTGAGTCATAATTGGGAAAAATCATTCAACAAAAAAGATACAATTCTATCTTGCGTGTAGTGCAAATGAGGGGCAACCCCCCCAAAAAAGTAGGGGAGGGGGCACGAATCAAAGACAGTCTTTCTTTGAAATTCAGCTACTGCTCCTGTTAGGGAAGATTAAAAAAACAAAAAACATTAATTTAACTGTACTTTCATTTTCATCCACAAACAATATATATATATTTCTATATTAATATTATCTAAGTACAATTTAGGTCAGGTGTGTCCCTTTTCTGTTTATCCTCATGCAACATGCAAAGCTATTGGAACAAACCTTGATTATATTACTGTGATGTAAATACTGTGATCTTAAATCAGTCTGACAGTTGGAATATGCCATTCCCAGGCCTGATCCTAGTCCAAATGCAACTGGCCACGTGTGTCCTATGAAGAGATATTAGTCATCCTAAATATAGTCCGCAAAGATCAGGTTCAACAAATGATGTGCAATGGCTGCAAAAAAAAGGACTATACTTTCAGCATTAGATGTGTCTACTAGTAGCTACGAAATGCACAAATAACTTAGCAGCAAATGCAAGGCATACTTCAAATAAAGAAGAAAGAATCAAAATAAAGGTGAACTCACGTTTGAAGAAAACCACAGAAAACACAATTCCTAATCCCAAACCGGCACCTGAAAAAGGAAGACATGTTTGAGTTTACTGAATTGAAGGAAAACGTTATTATAGCAGCACATATGGCTCAAATAAGGCCGCTAGAAAGGTTTTCAACTCTACATGGAGTAGGGCTGATTTACAGCGTAGCAACTTCTGCACCAAGAATCTGATTAGTAAACCACAGCAGCTACATTCAGTTACATGTGAACCTGCTAAATAACACAAATGAGGAAAATATCTGCATGTTTTTTTTGTTTAATTTGTATCTAGTAACTGGGTTGGCAACACACAATAATGTTGTGACAATTTTACACAGGAAATTCTGGTGAGACATGCCGATTCACTAAATGTAAGTTAGACCCACAGAGATGTAGCCGGTTCAGACACTAGCAGTGAATTGAACGCGAATTGTTGGCAGACAAGATAACGCGGTGACATGCAACTAAAACAATGAAAATGAACCATGCACCAGCAGCCAATGATGTACTTAGGAGCAGATAATTTGAATGGAGAGGTCAGAGACTGAGTGGCTACAGCTAAAATTGCTAAGCTGTCAATGCCCTTAGCTAGACCTTTCCTTAGCAGGCTAACGATAGCTTGGTTTACGACAAGGTTTACCCATTGACATTTCAGCATCAGCTGCGTTGGCTAGCTTGGCAATGAAAGCGGCTAATTTTCAATGGCAACATTGCCCTCTTTATGACACACAACAGGTTACCTATTTTGACAACTGAGTCAGCGAGGCATTGGTCCAGCTTCTTCCCTAGTTCTTTCTCAGACATGATTGGCGACAGTTAGCTTAGCTCTGCGCTGTCACTTGAAGCTGTGAATGAACGTTGCAGTTTCAATTCTCGCGATGAGCGTCTTTGTCAGGACATAGGCAATATCGCCATCAAGCGACACAAATATGAGAGATAAATTAAACATAATAGACTGAATTCAGTATAAATACTCGTTTTTGTATGTTTTATTTTTTCACATTATCAATGCCACTAATTCCTGAGATGACAATGCACGTGTTCCACTACACTGCTTAAACTAACAAAGGTGATTGAAGACAAAATTGTTAAAATACACGTAGAAATTGTGGGCATAAGTGGAAACAGTTGAAATAATGAATTACGTTTTACTGAAATACTACAAAGGGTATGTTAATTATGAATTCTACAAAAAGACTTTGACCAATGTATCAAAAATGTGATGGTAGACAAAATAGTAACAACAAACTTTCACTATTTCACAGGCAGACAAATATTTTCTGGTAAAACAATGAGTATGCAGTTGGCCATTTACAAGGCTAGCATTCAGGTCACTGTTAAAATGTGCTGAACTGACCTTCATGATCTCACAAAAATAAAAAGCATCGCAAGAGATAAATACAAATAAATCACCTAAGAGGTAGAGCCTGCCTTAAAAGCAAAAGTGATTATCTTTGGCCATACAAAAAAACAGCTTCACCAAATTTTATGAACACCGCATTGTTAACATCTAAAAGGTTGTTTTGTTTTCTTCTTCTCTGTTTTTTACAACAATTTAACTCCTGTAAAGGTGTTCTGTGCCAACTAATATAACTCTCAAAAAATAATTGCTGCGATTTGAAAATAAAAATAAACTGAACTGGCATCTGCATGCAAATGTTTTTTGTACCCAACAGTCCCATAGAAATGCATTTGATTACTTGTAAAATTGCACTAGTACCTAGTAGATTCTTCCTCACACAGAAGATGTTTTCAGGAAACAACGGTAAAGTATTACAGAAAAGAAAACAAACAAGTTGCACTGAATCCCTGACAGTTATCGTGTGAGAAACTTTGGTGACGAAGGAAGAATCCTTCCTCACAGACAGACACCAACGTGGGTGCTGCTGTGCATCGTGTCGATCTTGTTCACTGGTCAGTGTCTGGTTGGGGTTGGTCTTCTGTCGTTGCAGGAAGTGGATGGTTTGAGACTTCCTGTTGAACCTTAACAGAACTCTTACTGATGGCCAGGAGGTCCCGGAGCTCCTTATTCTCAATCTAAACAGAAACGAGGGGAAAGGAATCATGAACACCACCACAAAGCAGTCCCTCTTTATCTTTCAACAAAAACTTTTTTTTTTATGTTCAAAAGCATCTTTTGGTAATATTTATCAACTTAACAGATTCCTGTATGATTTAATTAAGAGTTTGGTCACAACCTAGTTAATTAAATCAGAATCTTTCACAGCTTGTTAAATCTGAACGTTTACATTCTGCTGGGTCATTTGTACCTCAAGCTGAGCCAGTCTCTGTCGAACAGAGCAGTAGTGTTGATCGTCTACCTGCACAGCTTTCTTCATCACCTGGCCCATCTCGCAAATACGCTTCAGTTGACTTTGAACTTCCTGCATGAGATACACAGATTTCACAGTAAATCCAATTTAAAAATGTCAATAGACTTGTTAACATCAACAGCTATAAATGCGAAGGATAACCATAGCAAAATCAACTATTAATATGACTGTCATGCATACTATTTTTTTTATTTTATTTGATAGGGACAATGTACAGAAACATTACGCTCAATGAGACAAAGATGTACTGCACCAGATTATAGCTATGAAGCTAATTTCCATCTGTAGTCCCTAATTTAGAGTCACCCATTAACCATAGTACGCTCTCTACACTTACTCCATCTTTCCAATTTTCACTCTCTAACCAAATACTCCCCTAAATGGCCATGGGTTGGTTCTGTATGTCTGCTTGATCCTGCCTCATTTCACCCTTGCTTGTACATCTCGTGAAGCTTGTACCCCTCACTTCTATATCCCCCTCTTTATTCCCCATACCTCTTCATGACCTCGTCTTGTCCCCTCTGCTGCTATTGCTGCTCTTCTCTATGGGGTTGAAAGAAATGAAATGAAGCGGTAATTAACAGACCACAGCTTACATTTTGTGACTTTCAATGTCTCCTCATGGGTAGCAGACAGCACACTTTCCACTTGGACAGTAGCGTTGGTATATTCTGTAGATTGACAAATAATCAATTTAAATGATTTTATGATCAGTTTATAGAGTATTATTTAATATTTTATGCAACAGCAAGACATGCAAGTTCACAGAATGGCCTTTTTCCTTGTTGTCTAGGCCTGTGTTATCAGTGCTCCTTGCATCTTTCACTTGACAGGTTGCAGTTGGGCAGTGTTTGTAGCAGAGAGGGCACCCTCTGTTCCATCTGACAATTCCATTTCCTCAAACTCATCGCTGTTCTTAGACTTCCTACCCTTTTTGTTTTTATCTTAATTTTCTCTTAGATAGACAGCTATTCTAAATTGGGCTAGCTTTTTTTTTTAGATATGAGATGTGAGCTTTTATTGAAGGACTAATTATTCCTCATCAGCACCCGCCCACTACAGCCCATCCAATTTCCCTGTTCTTTATGAAAGAGTTCTGAAGAATGTTGTGTTCTAATTATCTATCCTTTGGATATGCATTTTTTTATGGCCTTGTACCCCTCTATGGTTCCTTTTCCCAGCCTGCTGGTGATATGTAGCCTTCCCTTTTCAACTGCACCTTATTTCTCTTCCAGGTATTTTTGTGGCAGGGTCAGCAATTGGTTGGTGCAAGTATTATGTGGACAAATTTCATACATTTGAACATTATGCAATCTAAATTGACCAGTATTTGGAAATTCATCTGATAGAGTACCAAGCTCGTTTGGAGCCAAATGGTTATCCATCAAGCCATAGATCCAGAGTCTACGGTTTAGGAAGCTAGGCCATGCTTTTCAGTGATCCAGAATTCTCAAACAGTTACGGGTACCTCAAAGGCGCCAGGGACTCAACTCCCAGAATGCCTTTCTTCTGGTCCCTCTAGCCCATCTGCTGCTGTGGTCCGATGCCACTGGAGTCTTCTTCGTCTTCTTCGTCTTCTTTCTTCCCTTCCTCCCTGCTTCCCTTCTCTGTCATTCCTCCATCCCCACATGCACTTTGGACACTGTGACCTCCCCTCTTGTTTGCTCCCTTGTCTTTCATTCTTTACCTGCTCCCTACTTCTTTCCCTCCTTCCCCCCTCCTCTTGTTAGCCTGCCTGATAGCTGGGGGCCATGTTGTATCTTACACAGAACCGAACGCCATTACTGTTTCAGCGCGTGGAGCCGCCCTCTCCCACCCAGGACGGGGGTCCGGGACTCAATGCCCTGCCCCCCTGTGAGACCACTGAGCTGGTCAATAGCCTGTGAGTAGACCCTCTCCTATCCTCCCCTCATATCTTTCCTCACTCTTTCTTTCTTAGTTTCTTTCCCTTTTTTCAATTTTTTTTAACTTTTCTTTTTTTTTCTCTTTCTTCATCATGGGATTTTCTTTGTATTCTTCCTTTGCCTCGCTTTCCTTCTCTTTGTTTCTGCTTCTTTCTCTCTCCCTCTCCCTCTATGCAGCCAGAAGCTTGAGGTCAAACCAAGCAGAAGCTTGTGTAGTGTCGTGTGTGTGTGTGTGTATTTGCTGCTGATGGGTGAATTCAGTATAGACCTTGCACACATGGAATTGGGTGTTCACACTGTGAAAGGTGTCTGGATGGAGGCTGGACGACAGTTTGACAGTGTACATGTGCCGCAGGCCTGTGGAAGGGGGGGTCCCAGCAAGCCAGTCGTGGGTGACTGCACGCGCTCAGGAGATGTCCGAGAAGGCTGGCAGCTGGAGCCCTGAGGGACACCCTGAGGACAGCCAGGACAGCAGGCACAACTCTCAGGTACCACACACACACACACACACACACTTCCTTACTTTTTAATGTATGTTCGAAAAGTAGCAGGAAGAAAAGACTATTCAAGATAGCATACAGTATATACACATTCACGTAAATCTACACACACACTCACACACACAAACACACACGCAACAAACAAAATCTTTTATAAATGTCCGCCACAGTACCAGTAGTATGGTAAACATTCAGCCTGTATAAACATACAGCACATTGTCTTCAGTTAACATGAAATAATAATTAATTTCATGTTATTCCAACCACTCGACCCTTGGAGTCAGTTGGTACAGTACAATGAATACTAACAACATCTGCATGATATAAAATAACCTATTGCCTTGGTGTACTTGTGTTAATATGGATAGTCCATTGCAAGGAATTACTTGGACAGCAGAATGTCCCTGTGCCCGTTAATCATACTCTCAGTTGATGTCTCTCTTATCTGATAAAGGTTAAAGTGAGCCAAGCAAGCTGCTCTATGATCAGTGTGCTATTTCCTTCGATCATGGTAATGTCCTAGGTCCTTGAGAATAACAACTGATCCTTGATGTGAGCATGAAAACAACTGGCTTTGGCTTCAACATAACTTGTCAGATTTTGAGCTTTTCACATCCCATTGGCAGACAAACATTTGTGTTCAGAGCTAACTCCATCATCTCTGGGTTATATCTTTCAGTCCCTAAAGACACTCAACATTTTAACCTTACTCAAAAGAGATCTCTGATTCTGCTTCCGTCCCAGTGCTAGCAGCATTCAGAACCACGCCAGCTGCAAAATAATGAAATAGCACTGAGGTTCCCTTGCAGACTCTCTCCTGAGCCCCAATGTCTCATGCGCTCTCATTTAGGCCCACTCCTTCAGCCTCCCCCCCCGCGCCCGTTCCAACTCTCCTCCCTTTGTCTGTGCATGCCTTCCATGGTAGTCATGGTGGCTCTTCACTCTGTTTTGCAGACGGTAGAAATGATAGAGATGGGGCATGACGGTTACTCCGATACGGAACACTATCAGCCAATGGAAGGCCACGGGAGGGCCGCTTCCATGCCCCGCCTTCCAGGCGATAACCAAGTGAGCACCCTCACCCCTCTTCCTACTCTTTTATTCTCATTGCTACCTTTCCTCTAGCTAGTAGTTATCGAGAGATTTTACATTGCTCATTTTAAAGAAATGTGGGCGTGGGTAATCAATAGGTTAAACTGTAAAAGAAAAGCTTAAAAAAACGGTCAAATGACTGGCAGCTATGGCTGCCTAACAAAAACCATAAAAAGAAGTAATATATCCAAATACATAGTGCAAAAGCAATACATTCACAGAAATTCCCATAAAAGCTTTTGCCACGAAACACTGTTAATTTTCTAAATCATCAAACACCTTCCATAAAGTGACTGCACCAAAGGTTCTACAGAGTAAAACTGTTATTTTAAAGATATTTCTTAAATAATTACGATCAACACCTTCTATAAAGTGACTGCATTGAAAGCTCAGCAGAGGAAAAACTATTATTTTAAAGAAAATTGCTAAATTATTGCGATCTAACACTTTCCATAAAGTGATGGCACTAAAGGTTCTACAGAGGAACTCCGTTATTCATTGCCAAAACTTGGAACTATCCTCTTAATTATTATCAATTTATATAAATGTGTATTTAATTTAAGAAAGCTGAAAAAATACTGTATAATTATTACAGTAATTTGCCATTATTGACATGATGCTTAAAACAGCAGTTTGTTTGTGGATTTTAAGATAATATTCGTAATTTAACAGTGTCTTGTATACAATTTTAAAAAAGAGCCAATTACTTTGAAGATGGTAGAGTGGTTTTCCGTAAAAATAGGATTTTTTTGTGTATGTTATACTGAAAATGTGTCCATATGGCCAATACTGAGTTATCTAACAAACAAAATGTGCAATGTCTTTACTTGATGATGATCACATAATTAACAAAAATAAGAAACATTTTTAATATTATGTTATAATATGTTGTCATTAAAGGTCAAAAATTTTAGGAGGAGTTCAAGATGAAATATTTTCTGAGAGAATCTACCAATGTGTGCATCAGTTAATGAGCAAACGTTTGCAACTAGACTAAAAACTAACTAGACTAAACTAATAGGCTTTGATATTGGGTCTGCTAAAGTCTGTTCACGGAATAAAGTAGTCAACACAATGAATAGGGAGCATACAGTCTAGTACATACAGTAACAAACATACTTTTTAAATTAGATTCAGTTATTTTGTGGATGTAAAAATTAAACATATTATTGTTTGGTAGGTATCGATAGAACTGAGGTACTATGAGAACGTAGGATGACCCCAACTTTCGACTGTAACAGTAGTTACAGTACACTTTAATTAGATTTCTGGTCATCTCTTGTGTGACCCATGATCCCTCAAAAGGTAATGTTCACCTAAACAGGAAAGCTTTAACTTCCACAAACATATATGTAATTATAAAATACCCAAACAGTAAAGGCTAGAGTTCCCAGCCATCTTCTCCCCTCCTCCTCCTTTGTGTTTGCATGTTGTTGGCTGAATCTGTGGTTGTCATATCACATTCAGAAACACCCATTCCTGCTATGTTTTCTCATACCCTAGTGGTCATTTTGGCAGCCATTTTCAATGTTTTTTTAGGCTTCAAATGTAAATTGTAGTCTAGTCCTAGGCTGGATCCAAATTCTTCAATAAAGTACGTACTAATGACTTTCACTATGTACTTTTCCTTCACCCCGACGGAAAACGTCATGAGGTTAAGGTATGAAGGAGAATTCATAAGGACTTAGGAAAAGACAATCGCGTTGCTAAAGGAGTCCGACTGCACTTTCACTAAGATACGTAATCATACGACGGTGGTTTTCGTGGGTCGTTCGTGGAGAAACTACAATGTCCCGAAGATGAACTATAGCCTACAAAAAGCACATCTTAGATACTTCGCCCGTACGTTGTCACCATTTTGTTTCATGGCCTATATATAAACGTGGGCAAGGCGAATAAATATATTAACCTACTTTATTACCGAGGTTGGAATTAAAAAGGAAATATGGGCTACCTGTCACAAAAGTTAAACGAAATAGGTCACATTGAGAATGGTTGCTCACGTCTTCATCCCCGTCAACTAATATGTATCGCCACCCATGAATCCCAATTAATTTTATTGTATGAAGCCTAATCGTCAAATGTATGCAAGTTATGCATTTATGTTAGGCATACAAGTCTGCTACTATAGTTACATATTATCATTCTGAAGTTTCTAACATGTTGACATTTGAAAACATATAAGTATATTAGCAAGATAGGTCATAACGTAAGAAAAATGGAAAATGCTTAATAAACAACTAGGCTATATGATGTGCCTCCCTTGTCGGTCATGATGATCGACAACTGAATGGTGTATGGCTTTAAATATTGCTGCCACAAGGAATTTTGGGGCGGCATTTGCTTCTTTCCTTTCGTAAAGGATGGTCCAGTGTATCCTATGCTAAAGTACTCAAGTTAGAAAGCATTGAAGCACCTTTCCTTAGCATTTAGAGAATTCAAACAGTACTTATCATGGCTGCCACTTGGATAATTCCAGGTCATTTGACAGTTAGAAACCTTCCTTAGCAAACTAAAGAATTCGAACTTAGCCCTAGTCTTGGAAAAGAGATAGTTGTGCTCTCAGTGTCGCTGAGTGTTTTTTTTTTTGCACTCACCCACACAAACAAAGACAAACACACTCATAGACACACCTATATCCTCATATGACCTCATCACAATTGTCAGGCCACTCAGCCTTCCACGTTTTGTAATTCTTGCAGTAAGCTTTTTCTCTTTGTATCACTGTTTCCTTCTCGAAATTTAAGACAGACAGAGAGGACTTTCTCTATGTGGGCAATTTGTTTTCACCTGGTCTGAAGGTAATGGGACCAGCATATACTTAACATTTTATATAGTCCTTAATACTTACTACATGATAACACCAAAACGAGTTGAAACAAAAAATGTTACCACTGCAGCTAGAGGTGGAGGGGTGTGTGTGTGTGTGTGTGTGTGCGTGTGTGCGTGTGTGCGTGTGTGTGTTTTCAAAGAGCGAGCGAGCATTTATGTGTCAGTGAACTAGTAGTTACTACTATTACAGTAACTATCAGTTTCCAGATGCTTTCATGTTGTCTTGTTTATTGTCTTGAAACTCACCATAATTTTGTTTAGGTGTTTGTTTGCGTTTTTGTTTGTGTGTGTGTTGTTGCTAATGTTGTTGGATGTTGCTGTGGTGAACCTGTGGTGTTGATGGAGTTGTTGCCCTGTAGACTGTTCATTAACACTGTATTTGTATTTCTGTGTTGAATGTCTCTCCCTCCCTCACCGCTGCTTCCGTGTCTAACCGTTGTCTATTTTTCTCCCTTCCCATCCTTTTGTCTTACCCATTTGTGCGCCCATCTTTCTTTTCCGGTATCCCTCCCCTGTTTATATCTCTTTCCATTTCCCCACTTCCTATGCCTTTTACTTCCTATCTCCGTTCTCTCTCCCTCTGTCGTCGAGTGTCCTTCTCTCTCTGTGCTTCTTCTCTCCTCCTGTCTGTGTGTGTGTGTGTGTGTGTGTGTGTGTGTGTGTGTGTGTCTGTCTGTGTGTGTGTGTGTGTGTCTGTGTGTGTGTGTGTGTGTGTGTGTGTGTGTGTGTGTGTGTGCGCCA
>JAVQIZ010050771.1:0-19278 GCA_036023535.2 Galaxias brevipinnis
ATTTTGACAGGGAGAAATTTCTGCTCATGCGCTACCCTGTTCTGAACTAAATGCATACTTTTTGAACACATTAAAGCATTGTCGGTGAAAGCCTGACCTTGTTGAAAATAAAACCAAACAGTAGGGTAGTACTCTATCGTCATGAGTCCAGCATTATATTATGATGAAGAGGCACCACCAATCTAGCGGCAATAAGCCCCCTTGTCAACAAACAGGTTTTGGACCGCAGTCTGCTTGTGCTACAGGGGTAGGTTCTGCACACTAAGGCAGTCAGTCAAATAACTGCGATGCATCACATCGCATTTGCGCAGGGAAATGCACTTCTAGTTTAAAATGTATTTAAATGGCGAAATAATCAGTATTGATCAAGCGCTAACACTGAAGACAGTAGACTCACAGTAGAAATCACTTGCCACCGGACTGCTGCTAGCTACCGGCTAATTCTGTGAAAATTGCCGTATTCCAATTCCAAATTTCACTCGTATAACCTTACTGATGTTAGGGCTCTCGGACTACTGTTTCAAGTTACCAGCGACCATCATTTTGCAGACCATTACAACAAAGTTGAACGTTTACGGTTAGCTCCTGACGGTTATATTTTCATTTAGCCTAACATAATATTTGCATTTAGCAAGGCCAATACTGCCGTAACAGTGACATAATTAAACAATTTGCTTTTGGATTTGTTTTGAAACATGATACCAGTTTATGAATGGTTGTTATGTGGTTGAGAAGGGGGCAGGGGTCAAGCTGAATTCAAGCTAATTAGTGACACTAATAATATATACAAGTTTGGCAGGTCTATGTCAATAACCCTGAGAGAAATGCAAGAAGTGCTGCAACCGTCCCCAGTCTCCCCTACATGCTGATGTTAGCTCAGCCCCCAGTCTCCCCTACGTCTGTCCTCATGTTAGCTCAACCCCCAGTCTCCCCTACGTCTGTCCTCATGTTAGCTCAGCCCCCAGTCTCTCCTACATCTATCCTCATGTTAGCTCAACCTTTGTTTAAGGCTTCTGGTGATCATGGCCACAACAGAGACAATGGTTATTTGTTACCAGCGTTGTGTAGTCAGCTCTGTAGCTTCAATGTTATAGTGCAAATGACAAATTAAAAACTTAAGGTGTTTGTTCATCCAAATATGGCGTGTTGCTTCATCAATTTGCTTGAGAAAAAAAAAAAACAGAACACTCGACGTTGGACACGATCTTCGCAGTCCTTCGCAGCTGGTGGACACATTTAACATGGGCGCCGATAGGGAATTGGCTGCGCTTCCAGGCACTTCGCAGCCAGTAGACACCCGGCGTAACATGGCAAAGCACGCAGCACAAGGTGTCATATTAGTTGTTGACGTAAATAATGACTATGATAATTAATTCTAGCTGGCATATAAATTAAACTTCAAGAGACGATAAAAACAATCACATTATTTAAAATTGGATCATTATGCATTATACCAGAACAGATCAGATCTAGCGAGACGGATTGTCAATTTTCCTTTCACAGAAACTGCGAGATTTGGACCGACTAGACTGATTTTTCTTGGTAAGCAAAATATACAGGTCAAGCCTTAAACAGGTCCTTTCAGGAGAAGTTTAGAGTACAATATATTTCCAAGATAAATGGAATTTGTAACCCAACATCAGTACTGACATTACAGAACAATGTATTAGTTTGGAAACTTACAATTGCAAAAATTTGTTTAGAGTAAACAGGTACGGTAGATATCCCCCACCTCAAACATATTTTTTGAAGACAGATGAGAAAAATAATTTCTCATTTGGTATCATTGTTTTATCATTTTTGCATTATTTCAAATTTCTGTTGTATTTTACTGTGGCTCTTGTTCTGGCTCCAAAATTGTACCAGTAGCTTTTTATGGATTAGATAACTCAATCTTCTCCCCAAAAAGGATGGAGCACACCAGTTTTTTCTCTCCATCCATTTATTTACCAACCAAAACACAAATTTGCTATCTCAAAGTTTACCAGGGAGTGGCATCTTCTCGCTGTTTTCCAGTGCCTTTCTTTTCCTCCGGGGCCTCAGGTCAACCAGGCAGGGTCTTGGGTGTGCTCCATTTTCCTCATCATCTTGAGCCCCAGCTGCTACCCCAAACAATGCCTGAAAAGGTGCTCTAGACTGAAGAGCCCTAAAATAAACAAATATTATTAGGGCTGACACCTTCTGGTCGATTAACCAATTAACTAGTCGACATGCTCTAGGTCGACAAAATTCTCATTGGCCGATTTATCGCTAGTGTTGCTTTTATAACCCTTTTGAATCCATTATTTTCGGGGAGGGAGGGATATGTAGACCTGATATATTTTATTTTTGAGTAAGAACATTGATTATAAATAATGAGAAAATATAAATGAATTAAATGATTTAATGATCGTATGGTTTGACAGGAAGTCAAACCACCAGTTTTCAGAACTTTGAACTCGCCTAAATGTAGACGTTTAGAAGACTAGCAAAAAATATTCAATGTTTACTAGGCTAATTGTGGACACCATGTGGAAGAAGTCTTCGGTGTGGAAACATTTTATTAAAAAAGACAGAAAAAGAATGCAAAGTTTGCTCCGAATTATTTACCTATCACAGGTCAACAACAAGCAAGGTGTTTCACATAAAAACAGTAGGCATACTGTTTTTCAGGTTGTCCGCTAGCATGCTCTGTCAACTTTCATGTTTGTCACTTGATAGGGCTTTGAAGTGTGACCATATCAGATTGGTATATTTAAATATGTTTGGTCTAATATATAGCCTAAATGTTTTGTTTGAAATAGCAGCAAAGCTATACGTTAAAAATGGGCTATTTGCGTGTTTTGAGATCACAGAAATCACTCAGCTCGCAGGCTGGAACAACAGTTAACGGTCTCATTCATTATTATTATTATAAAATAGGACAAAAACACACGATTATTTTTAAATTATTTTGTATATATTCAATATTTAATGTGCTGGGATCACCAGTTGATAGGCAACGGAATTTTCGGAATTTTCTGTAATTTCAGTAGCCTAAAATAATAAATTTAAAAAATGAATATAATGCAAATAGCTTTTTTGTGTTTATCTCTAATTAATTTAGACTACCAGGTAGAGTTCATTCAGTGTATTGTGGCCGATTTAGTTAAAACTCTCCTCCACAAGTTAAAACTATGGTTCATTCTAACAAAAATAGGTTCGGATGCATATCTGTTTAAATAACATCTTGTTAACATCGTTAACATTTAAATTTCTACATGTGTGAAATACAAAAGATACAACATGGAAATAGACTGAGTTTTCTTCTAAGGTGTATTTTGTCACTTTTGATGAAGCCATGCAAGCCGGTATTACAGGTGAACAGCCATTGTTGCTAAGCTAGGCTACATTTTCCTGCCCACTTACCTTAACTCATAATTGGACATACAATTACAACATTGATATTGATCATCTCGTGTGACTAGGGCACATGTCAAACTCAAGACCTGCGGGCCTAATCCGGCCCGGTACGTCATTTTATGTGATATATTATATCATTTTATATATGCGTCAATATTATTTGCTTATATAATTTGCTATTTGTACGGTGTCCACATACTACATGTCCCACAATGCCTCTCGATTTTGTTACCTGCGCACTGAAGCGTCTCAATATCAGCCGCCGACGCCAAGTAGGAAAGAGATGGGGTCATAAAAAATTACATAAATAGTAACAAAATATCCAAGAAAAGAAAAGTTGCTTAATGGAGACAAGCCCATATGTCTTCTTTAATACGAGGCAGTGGCAGTGCCCAAAGAATGCAATTTACGGCGGCACTTCGACACTGAACACAGAGCCAAGTATGATAACCTTAGCCACTAAGAAAAGCAACAAGACGTCCAGGAATTAAAGGGGCCCTATTACCAAATTTTCAGGCTCATAACTTTATTTAGGTGTTATACTAGAATAGGTTTATGCGTTTTAATGTTCAATAAGCCATTTATTTTTTTAAAACTGCCTGGATCTGCAGCACCTCTATTCACCCTCTGCCTGAAACGCTCCGTTTTAGCTCCTGTCTCTTCAAGTCCCCCCGACGAGCCCAGTCTGCTCTGATTGGTCAGTTGGCCAAACAATGGGAATTTGCCTTCACGCTTACCAAAACAGCATTTTCTCGACATGGCGAAACCACCCGGCCTCCGCTCTGACTGGCTCTGGTTGAGGGCGTGCCAAATATTATTAAAATATGTGACTTAGTGACATAAATAAGTCACAGAAGAAAATGCCGGACTACAAACAGGAGCAGTGTTTTCTGTGAGAGAGTGTTGCTCCCTTTGGCGTGGACTATGGGCTTTGTAACTTTTCAGACCTTTAACATGCACAAAAAAATATATAACATACTAAAGGACAGGGGAAAAACCCAACAAGCGTAATAGGTCCCTTTTAAGGCAGCCTACATTCTCAACAGAATATGTTTGTAAAATGCCACACCACTATCATCTATCAAATGATCTCAGCAGATGGCTGTTGGAACGCTATTTATATGTCCCAGACTGCCCGTTTGATCAGAGCACATTTATTTGTTTTATTTTCCCCTCTCAACTGCGACCCAAAAGTAAAAAATTAATGATAATATACACTCACTGGCCACTTTATTAGGTACACCTTCCTAGTACCGGGTTGGACCCCCTCTTGCCTTCAGAACTGCTTTAATTCTTTGTGGCATAGACTCAACAAGGTGCTGGAAACATTCCTCAGAGATTTTGGTCCATATTGACATGATAAGATCACTCAGTTGCTGCAGATTTGTTGGCTGCACATCCATGATGTGAATCTCGTTCCATCACATCCCAAAGGTGCTCTATTGGATTTAGATCTGGTGACTGTGGAGACCATTTGAGTACAGTGAACTCATTGTCATGTTCAAGAAACCAGTTTGAGATGATTTGAGCTTTGTGACATGGCGCGTTATCCTGCTGGAAGTATACTGTGGTCATAAAGGGATGGACACGGTCAGCAACAATGCTCAGGTAGGCTGTGGTGTTTAAAACTAAAAATGCTCAATTGGCACTGATGGGTCTAAAGTATGCCAAGAAAATATCCCCCACACCATTACACCACCACCACCAGCCTGAACCGTTGATACATGGCAGGATAGATCCATGCTCTCATGTTGCTTACGCCAAATTCTGACCCTACCGTCCGAATGTTGCAGCAGAAATCGAGACTCATGAGACCAGGCAACATTTTCCAATCTTCTATTGTCCAATTTTGGTGAGCCTGTGCAAATTGTAGCCTCAGTTTCCTGTTCTTAGCTGACAGGAGTGGCACCCGGTGTGGTCTTCTGCTGCTGTAGCCCATCTGCTTCAAGGTACAACGTGTTGTGCGTTCAGAGATGGTCTTCTGCTTACCTTGGTTGTAACAAATGGTTATTTGAGTAGTCTATCATCTTGAACCAGTCTGGCCATTTTCCTCTGACATCTGGCATCACCAAGGCATTTTTGCAGAGGGAACTGCTGCTCACTGGATATTCTCTTTTTCGGACCATTCTCTGTAAACCCTAGAGATGGTTGTGGGTGAAAATCCTAGTAGATCAGCAGTTTCTGAAATACTCAGGCCGTCCCGTCTGGCACCAACAACCATGCCACGTTCAAATTCACTTAAATTACCTTTCTTCCCCAATTCTGATGCTCTGTTTGAACTTCACCAGGTTGTCTTGACAATGTCTATATGCCTAAATGCATTGAGTTGCTGCCATGTGATTGGCTGATTAGATATTTGCGTTAATGAGCAGTTGAATAGGTGTAGCTAATAAAGTGGCCAGTGAGTGTATGTTTGATGGTAAAAAAAATTAACTATTATTCACTTGAACATTTTGATCTTTGATGGATAAGTAATGTAATGATGAGGATTCCTTAATCTCATAAATTCATGGGATTATTGTTATTAAAACACGGAGAAATGTGACTGTGTGCCCACATACAATATTTTTATGTCTACGTACATGCATATATCAATGCAAAAGGATGTGTTTTTGTTACCTAAATAATTTTAATTATAAATTGCACAATAGTTATACACTTGAAAGTTTGCTTCCAAAATTTTTTCCTAGACTCCAGCTTTCAGGGCTAAGTGATTAGGTGGCCGACTGGTACAGCCGGGCAATTATTGTAATCGTTATTATTATTATGTGATGCATCGTCAGATGCAACACATATTGTTACCGGTAAATTATTTTATTATTATTATTATTATTATTATTATGCCTATTTATTTATAAGCCCGTAGTTGTGACCCAATAGATTCCTTTCCAGTGCCCACATGTCTTGGGTATTGCAGTCCATTGCGCTTACATAGAGCTAAATTATCGGTTCGAGTGTTATATTTTTGAATTATTATTTTTATCGGTTTTAGACCCCATTGAAATGAGTGGCAAGAGAGATTTTACGGGCATATGCAACCATCCAGCATTGATGTTATGTAGTTGCAAGTTGTTATGTTAAGCTATACTGACTGTCTTGGCTTGCAGCATTGGCTTGCAGCTATGAATGACTCCGTCTGGTTATTATGTGATTGCCTTGTAAGACGCAATACTGTTATCCTTAGCCTCCATTTTCCGACAACTAAATACTTGCATTTCGCTTCCATTGCAACGCCAAAATGTGAATTTGAATGCCACGGATTCTTTTTGACAAGCATTTTTCATTTTGTTTTAATCTTCGTCCTTACTGAAAATTGTAGTTGCGTTTAAGTAAAATTTTGGTCATTTCATTTTGTTTCGTTATAGTTAAGATTTAGTCAGTGTTAGTAAGTTTTCGTTTTAGTCAAATCTTCGTCAATGTTTTAGTCCTTACTCCGAGGGGGAATTAACATAAATGGCTCTGGTTTATATGCACACTTCTACACATATCTAAGCAACCACTTGAACAGTAGGCTAAACGCGGCGCCAGGCCTACGCAACAAGAAAGCAGTGGCTGATGTTAACCGTAACTAGCTTATGCAACGCAGTCTAGCTAAACTGAATGATAAAGAGACGGCAACTTATAGGTGGGCTTCCCTGTAGCACATATTATCAAATACAACAGAAAATTGAGCCTCCCCTCCCCTTTGACAGGGAGAAATTACTGCTCATGCGCTACCCTGTTTTGAACTAAATGCATACTTTTTGAACACATTAAAGCATTGTCGGTGAAAGCCTGACCTTGATGAAAATAAAACCAAACGGTAGTACTTTATCGTCATATGTGTCCACCATTATATTATGATGAAGAGGCACTACCGATCTCGCGGCAACAAGCCCCCTTGTTAACAAACAGGGTTTGGACCGCAGTCCGCTTGTGCTGCAGGGGTAGGTTCTGCGCGCACATCGCATTTGCGCAGGGAAATGCATTTCTAGTTGTTCTTGTTTCTCCTGTTTTTGCTTGGTCTATTTTTTTATTTTATTTGTCTGTTTATGTCCGTTTTTTACTCTTCTTGTCTTTCTTCATATCCTTAATTTATTAACCCAAAACTTACTTAACTCTATTTTGCCCTGATGTCAATGCCGTGATGTAATCTATGTCATCTTGCCCTACTGCACTCTATCCACTGTCATTTATCTACTCTCACACTCTGCCTGTGCGTTCCCTCCTGTTTTAGATGGCCAGTATACGAGCAGGGGAGAACTTTCCTCCCTGTGACTCAGACAGCACAGAGGACCAGATCAAGCCAATGCTAGACTGGGCCAATGGAGGCTTTCTACCAAAAGGCCAGGAGGGACTAAAACCTATCAACAACAGAGGTAGAGGGACAGGTAGAGATAGAACGTGCCAGGTAGTGACAGGAACATAATATAATGTATTTAGAAAAAGCAAGGACAACCCGCCTATCAAACGTTAAATGCTATAATAGTTCACGATTATATTAATCTTATTAACAAATTTGCTTATACGTTCTACTGAACTGAATTTATTGTATGCCTCCATCCTCCTCTTTTCTAGAGAGTAATCCGTTAAACCATCAATTTCTGGATGTGTCGTTGCCAGAGAATGTACCCTGTCCCAAGAGGCCCCGTACCAGCCTCCACAACGCCAAGAGCAGCCAAGAGGAGGTCTACAGCAGAGGTACATTCAAACTGGTGTCACTGATGTGTTTTTTTACATGGTCACCTATTGAAGATTTAGGGGGCAAGAAGTTCAAAGAATGTTGGTAACGTATTAGATGCAGGGTTTTTATTTTAAATGTTTTTTTAATGTCCGACTCGGACAGTTTAGCATCCCTGGCTTTTCCAAGATTTTATAGCTTTTTCCAGATTAAGCTGCTAGCCAATTAGGGATGTACCGCACAGATGTACCGAACTGTTCAGTACTGGCAGATATTGGCATAAATAAGCACAACTGGTCATTGGCCTGAAAGGTATAATTAACCTATTCCAGCCTGAGTCAAAAAGTTCCAAAATTTTATTCTGTACAAAAATATTAAGTTGACATGCTAAAACGTTTGTGGTGTGTTAAAATTAAAAATCTAAACTTCATAGACCATTTTGAAAAACGTAAGTAGTTCTTTCCAATTATATAAATATTTACAGGATTATTCTATGTTAATTATTCCTTATGAAGAAGCTTTCATACACCAAGGTTTACACAAATATTCTTTGGCCAACATATTTGACCAAAGATCAGCATTTTTAACCCCTTGGTATACAAGATGGAGAAAACCTATAGGGTATGACCACAGAGATAGAACACTATATATAATATAAGTGTTTATCTCTGGGTATGACACCTTCACAATTATTATATTGACTGCAAACAGATTATTAAACATAGCATGTTTAGTTTAAAAGTTATGAGCATTTTATTGATTAGTGGGCAGGCGGAGAAAACAAAAGGAGGACTTACAACGTTAACTTTATAAGATCTCTTTTCTTACCACTGCTACACAATCCTATGTTCAGCTGTATTAACAGAATTAAACTAAATCTACTTCATAAAGACACATTTACTCAAATATACAATATATATGTTGAATAAAACACACATCATTTATGGACAATACCGAGCAACATCAGAATTGTATGACAAAATTTTTAATAAGTGTGTAACATAGCACTTATATTTGTAAGAAGACAAGGTAAACGACAGGTGCTGTTGTAATGGATTATTTCAATCTATGACAGAAAATAACCAATTAATGAGAGAGAGAAACCATGAAATGCTCACGTACAATTGTTTTGATGACTACAGAGTCTGAGTCAGAGTCTGTACACAGAGAAGTTACTACAGTCAGTTCACTCAAACAATATAGCAAGTTCTGATTAGTTGACAAGGTTCTAACAAGTATATAGGTCTAAGATAAACAATCATTCCATTGGTCAAGATGGATCACATGTTCATAATCAGCATAACTAGGGACATGTACATAGGAACCTCAGACACAACTGTATGTTATGACTAAGACACAAACTTCTAGCCTTCAGTGTCTCCAAAAAGCACATACTGTCTCTTTGGTGACCTGGCTTTCACCCTCACCCCTGAACCACATCCCAGGCCGGAACATCCGCTTGGATGCCCAAATTTGGCCACAACACACTGTGTCTCCGAAAAGCACAAGCTATCTCGTTGGTGACCTGGCCTTCCCTCTGACCCTTTCCCTATGTCCAAACAGCTCTGGCCGGACCTGGCTATGACCAGGCCAGCCTACGTACAGCCTACCTACGTATGGCCAGCCTACGTACACATCTCTTCAAGCTATGGCTAGGACACAAACCTAGATTCCAGTGTCTCTGAAAGGCACATTTCTGGTGACCTGTCCTTCCCTCTGACCCTTCCCTCACATCTGAACAACAGCTCAGGCCAGGACATCCGATGCCAAATTTGGCCACCACATGTCTCTCCAGAATGTCAGGGTATGTGGTTGGCCTCTCCTCTCCTAAGTCCCTTTACTGTTTTGGCTGGCAATGCATCCTCTGGAGCTTTGGACTAAAGTGAATTTGCAAGTAATTTACAACACACGATGCCCTTAAGCTGGGTTCAAGACTTGCCCATTTCTGTCTTCAGCCACTGTTTCCACCCGTAGTAACCATTGTACAAACCAGGTTTACAGAGGCATGGATGCTTCTTGATTAGTGCTTCGGCAAATTCACTGAAGTCAGCATCTGTTGGGAAGGCTTTGTACTTGAATATCTCTTTGGATACCTTTCCCATAATATCTGACTTTATCTCTGTGCCAACGTTGTCATGTGTGACCCATACATCGCATTTCCCTTTTCTTGTTTTTTTTCTTTTTCTTTTATTTCTTTTTTAATACTATTTTTAGTTGGGTTTTCAGATTAACACCAATACATGACATCATACAAACACACGTCACATTACAGTTTCCTCCCACCATCAAAAAACATGCTCCATTCTCCTACCAGTGCCCTGACCAGTCACTACCAATTCACATGGAGTCAGTCTGTATGTCCTATGTGTGTGAGCAAGTCTGTCATAATATGTTGGGTGAGCAAGGCTGGCGCAAATTGGATGCCGTGGTATCACTCAGACTGAATGTTGTTTGATAGCCGTCGGTCCATTCGTTGTTCGTTCTGTGTAATTAATTGGCAACCAATTTGTGTAAAGTGCTTTGAGTATCGAGAAAAGCGCTAAAAACAAAATAAAATGAATTATTATTATTATTATCTGATAGCCAAAAACATTAGATATAATGTCAAAAAATTAGAAACAAAATGGACCAATATTGGGCAAGACCAGAACATGTGGTGGAGGGTAGCTGGAGTCTGCTTGCACTGATCACATATAGGATCTACATCTGGAAATATTCTGGCAAGTTTAGCCTTAGAATAGTGTAAGCGATGCACCACCTTGAATTGCACAAGGGCATGTCTTGAGCATATGGAAGAGGTATGAACTTTAGATAATGTCAGGTCCCATTCATTGCTTTATTAAGCATATTGACTTCCAGGATTGTATCTAAGTATGATCGTGTAGGAGGGGTTGGAAAGTTAACAAATGCTTTACGAACAAAATCCCTTGCCTGTAAATATCGGAAAAAGTGGTTAGTAGGCAGACCAAATTTACTAGACAGTTGTTCAAAGCTTACAAATGTATTATCTATATATAAGTCACCTATACTGTGAACACCCTTGTCATGCCAGACCTGAAATCCTTTGTCCATTAAGGATGGCTGGAAGAGGTGGTTATTCATTATAGAGGACTGAATGCTCATGGTCTGAATACCCAGGAACTTTTTTAGCTTTAGCACAATGCGCAGTGATTGTTGAACAATTACATTTTCTAGTACACTTTTATTAGGTATTGGTAAGGATGAACAGACTAAGGCAGAAAGTAAATATGGTTTGCTTGTGGCGTTTTCAATCTGAAGCCAGGCTGGAGTTTCTCTGTTGCCTTTATCTAATCAAAGAGAGATTGCGTTAATGTTTGCGGCCCAATTTCAATATACACAGGATAGGATGTTATAATATTCATTATGCCATACTCCAAGAGGAGCACTTCAAAAGACAATATTTTAGAATGGACTTGGGTTGAGAGCAGATATGTCATTGGGGTTTTCAAGTGGGCACCCTCCAGGGTGTTTCGTTAAATTGAGCCCAATAATATGTTTGAAGGTTTGGAAGACAGAGCCCACCAAGTGACTTTGGTCTTTCCATAGAATCTTTCCTGATCCGAGAGCATTTGTTGTTCCAGATCCATTTGTTGTTCCAGAAGGAAGAGGTAATCTGACTGAATGTTTTAAAAAATGACTTCGGTATGAAAACAGGTATGCATTGGAACAAATATAAAAATGTGGGTACAATATTCATCTTCACCGAATTAACCCGATCAACAAGAGATAGTGGTAGAGAAGACCACGTTTTAATATTCAATTTGCATTGATCCAACAATGCAGTAAAATTTTCTTTAAAGAGGTGATAATATGATTTTGTGACGTGTACCCCAAGATATGTATAATAATTCAGTGAAAGTTTAAATGGTAGATTAGGGTATATTTCAGCGTTTTTGCTTATGGGAAATATTCTCTCGCAAAGGTTTAGTTTATACCCTAATATTTTGCCAAATTCCCTAAGGACTTCTAGGACCACAGGTATGGTTGTAATTGGGTTGGTTACATAAAGCAACAGGTCATCTGCATATAATGAGACACCACAATTAATACCTTGCATTTTATTGTTACTTTTCAGGACAATAGAGAGTGGTTCTATAGCTAGGGCTCAGAGGAAAGGGCTCAGAGGATCCCCTTGTCTTGTTCCTCTGTGAAGGGAGAAATAATCTGAAGACATAGAGTTTATACACACCAAAGCATTTGGGCCCATGTATAGGAGTCGAACTAGTCGAAAAAAATTGGGACCAAATTCAAACCAATTTAGAATATTAAACAAGTAGTCCCACCCCACTCTGTCAAATGCTTTTTCAGTGTCAAGCGATATTACAGTACATTATATTAAACAGTCATCTCAAGTTAAAATATGACTGTCTTCCCTGAATAAATCCGGTTTGGTCATTCGAGATAATATGGGGAAGAATCTTATCAAGTCGGAGGGCTAGTGCTTTAGTAAACACCTTCCCGTCACAGTTTGTCAGGCTAATTGGTCTGTAAGATGAACAGTCTACTGGATCATTTTCATTTTTTAATAACAACATAATAGAGGCTTGACAAAGTGTTGGTGGAAGAGTGTCACTAGCCATAGATTCAGAATAAACAGACAAAAGAATTGGGGCCAGCTTATCTTTAAATTTTTTATAAAACTCAGTGGGGAACCCGTCCGGACCTGGGGCTTTCCCACTCATTAGTGTCATTATTGCAATATTAATTTTCTCTAAAGACAGACTTTGTTCTAGATCCATTTTTGAAACAGCGTTAACTGTTGGAATATTCAAGTTAGAGAAGAAATTATCAAAAAGGCTATCATTCGACAGTGAGTCTGAGGAATACAATTTATAATAGAAGTACTTAAATTGGTTATTTATATTTTGGTGATCTTGAGTCAGCGTGCCAGAAGAAGTCTTAATCTGAGGAATGACTTGAGATGCAGCTCTTTGCCAGGGCTGGTGGGCTAATAGCTTTGAGGGCTTATTCCTTTCCTCATATATCTTCTAACGAGACTGAAACAGCGCTCTCTAATGAGAATGTTTTGTGTACATGAGAAAATAAAGAATAATCCTTCATAGTTGGGTTATTTAGTCTCCAGGGGTCTAAACATTTATGTGTTTCAAGGAATGACTCAACCACTTGTGCTGATTTAAATTACCTCAGTGTTGTGTTAGAGCATCATTCCATAGCAGGGTTCATGACCTAAGTTAAAGTCTCCCCCTAATATCAGGTGATGAGTATCCATACTGGGGAAAGAATTAAAAATAGTATTAAAGAACTTCTCATCATCAAAGTTCGGAGCGTAGATATTAACTTACACTAGATGGGTTTGATGTAGTCTTCCAACAACAATCACAAATCGCTCGTTTGGATCCGAGATGCAGCATTTCCCTTTTCTAACTGCAGTTCAGTGTCATAGGATAATGTTGGTATTGGAAACTCTCAAGGCCACATCTGAGTTCTTGTAGAGACAAAGCTGGATGCTGTGGACAGGAGTTCTGTCATCTGAGTAGACATGGACATAGACATAAATCATCACTGATTGTGAGATTAAATCCTTGGCTGCAATCATCAGTTTAGCTCATTATCAATCATTACCTTCCCAGTGTCATCAGGATTCAGAAGCACTCGCAAGTTGACTGATCTTTTCAGTTCATTCTAGAAAAAACAAGAATGAAAACAGTAGTATTAGTTGTAGTACAAGTTTGGCCACAACTTACATCTAATCCACATTCACAAATTCATCGCTTCACAGTTCAGATGAAAAAATACATTATTTCCCACTACATTTTAAAGGGGCCCTATTGTGCTTTTTGGGTTTTTCCCTTTCCTTTAGTATGTTATCTAGCTTTTTGTGCATGTAAAAGGTCTGAAAAGTTACAAAGCCCATAGTCCATGCCTAAGGGAGCTACTCTCTCTCACAGAAAACACTGCTCCTGAACTGCCTGAAACGCCTCATTTGTAGTCCAGCGTTTTCTTCCGTAAGTAATCTACGTCACACATTTGAATAATGTTTGGCACGCCCTCAACCAGAGCCAGTCAGTGCGGAGGCCCGGTGGTTTTGCCATGTCGAGAAAACGCAGTTTTGGTAAGCGTGAAGGCAAATTCCCTTTGTTTGGCCAGCTGACCATTCAGAGCAAACTGTGCTCGGCGAGAGGGGGGGGGGGGGGTGTTTCAGACAGAGGGTGAATAGAGGTGCTGCAGATCCAGGCAGTTTGGATAAAATAAATAGTTTATGGAAGATTGAAACGCGTAAACCTATTCTAGTAGAACTCCAAAATAAAGTTATGAACCTGAAAATTTGCAAAATATGGCCCCATTAACTTTAGAAAATTCCCAATATTTGTGTAAGTCATACTGCTAAGGCCTTATGTTATCCTAAGTTTAATTTGGTGGCTGGCTGGTGCATTGTATTTTCATCTTAATTTTCCAATTTTCTGTTATTCTTTATGTAGCTGGCCATGGCATACAATGCTTGCAGTTATATTTTTTACATTACATTTTGTTAGAGCAATACTAAAAAATGTGCCGTTAGTCTATTGCGCAGCTGTATCACATACTGTGAATCATCTGGCTGTTTTATCAGAATTTAATTAGATCAGGAGCAATTAAAGATTAAGGGCACATTCGCAGGAAAATAGTGTACTGTCTGACAAATAAACGCTTAAATTAAACAATAGCAAGTTCCCAAACGTAAACATTTCTGAAACATTTCCAACCCTACACCCATACATACACAACTCTACACAATAACTGCAATCATTCTCTTAAATTTAATATTTGCAATAAATTCTTAAGGATATTTAAAACGGCATGAAATGACTAACAATTTTATGTATTTATTGTTATTGTCTGGTAAATTTAACTTACATTGATATTTGTTTTGAAGTTATTGCAAATTGTCACATTGCATAATGTATTTTTCACTATATTAATAATTCAACCGAATTTCTTGAAATTACATTTACAAACATATTAGTAAGCAGGCATATACTTCACAATAACAAAGCAACACTTTGAATGAGGAATCAATGTGAACAACCTAGTTCAGCTAGTTCAGTTCAACGTGTCCAAAAGTTTGCAAAATAGAACTTTGTTCATCCTGCCACTAACCATAAACGTGCATTGAAAACATACGGTACATTCCCTTTAAGACAACACAATTTCGAATTCTTACCTTGTTTAAAGAGATTTCTTGGTCAACACACAAACTTCACTTTCGAAGCAAGGTAAACACAGACAACAAAGCCAACAGGGACGGACGTGAGTCACATGACATTTTGCTATGTCATGTGGTCGTCTGAAATGAAAACCTCTGATTTGAACTGAAAATATGATTTCGGTTGAATTATTTCATTCAAGTTGATCTATGTGGAGTACGGAGTGTTCTTTGCTTTATGGCAACCTGAAAATTGTTTTGTTTAAACCAGAAATCATGATTTTTAACTGGACCAATGTAAAAATGTACTTTAGATAATTGACACAGTCATTTCCCTTTTTTGAGTCCATTCTTATGTAATTTTGTTCTCAACGAATTACACATTGTATATCAATAAAGCTTTTCAACTTGGACATTTATTTATTTTCAATAAATAAACAAAAATTTATAAATAAGGTCTAATGATTCTTAATTACAAAACTAATGATCAGTCAGGAATTGGTGTGTTTATGAATACTAATAGGCTACTCATAGTTCTTTACAGAAATAACGCACAAGACGCCTAATTCTCCTTTACAATAACTCACTAAATGTTTACCACTGGGTAGGTGAGCCTCTCGTCCAAGACACGATTTAAAAACCCCTGTCCACAAACAGGTCTGTAGCGCAGTCCACTTGTGCTGCGGTGCAGGTTCTGCGACCTAAGGCAGTCAGTCCAATCACTGGACGCATCACATCAGCATTTTTTCAGGGAAATGCATTTTCTAGTTTAATTAGTTCTTCAAATGCATCTAGATATTTTTCAATTGTTGCTCAATGCACAGGCAACGTTTCACCAGCCTTATCAACCAGCACATTAATTTAATTCAACACGTAAATGGCCTCGGTCTATAAGAGCCAATCGATTTATTAAACATATCTACCTTTCCCGTCTGCCAAACCTTCCCCTATGTGACATTTTCACAGCTTTACAAGTCTAGAACAACATATGTAGACTGGGGTGGACAAGACAACCCAAAGCAGTACACTAGGGTGTTTTCCAATATGGTGAACGTCACCATTGTTTACCCAATTGTCTTTGTACTACCCTACTTTTTGTCCTTCTTTTACATCTACTCTTTTTTCCCCCCTATGGTCCTCAGAACAAATGGTGCATGAAGTTTTGAAAAATAAAAGAAGTATTGAAGGTGATGTATCATTGTAACTTCAGACACATACAGTATGTATATATGATTGAATAAGAGTGAGGGCACAGCAGGTAGCAGTGCTTACATGAATCTGTATAGATATTTAAGTATCATTCATTAATGGCTGATTTAGTTTTATGTTTTTATTAAAGATCTTTATGTGTTTTATCAGCGTAAAACAATTTCACCAGGACGTTTTTGTAGTGACTGACTGTGTTGATTACACTCTCTCCTATGGCAGATTTCTGTCTCTCTTGTGGAAAGGCCAGAGCAGCAACCTTCCATCCATTGTTTGAAGGAGGCCTGTGCCAGGCATGCAAGGTATGGTAGCCGACCTGAGAGAGTTAATTGTATTCAATGTATAATCCAGATGTGACCAAGAATATGAACTGTGTAGTGTGGCATACTCTACCAGAAACCAAACTACCATTGTTGATCAATATTAAATGTAAGGCTTTTCATTCTATCTCTGTATTTTCTGTGTAGAATGTGTACTTGGAGATCTCCTACATGTATGATGATGATGGGTATCAGTCTTACTGCACAGTGTGCTGTGGCGGAAGAGAGGTGCTACTCTGTGGGAATGCCAACTGTTGCAGGTTAGAAACCATCTTTCTCTTTGTTGTTGTCTTCTTCTCTGTCTAATGCTAAACCCCACCTGGCCCCTACCAGGTGTTTCTGTGTGGACTGCCTGGATATTCTGGTGGGGTCAGGGGCGTCTAACAGTGCTCGTAACCTGGACCCATGGCGCTGCTTTATGTGCCAACCCCTGCAGTCCTATGGAGTGCTCAAAAGACGGCCTGACTGGAGCTTCAAACTACAGGAGTTCTTTGTTAATGACAATGGACAAGAGTTTGTGAGTGCAAAAACAATTTTTTGTTATATTTCTTAAAGTCCCCTATAAAAGATGTATTCCATATTCTCACGGACTATTTGATGTTTCATAATAACAATTTGATGTGTGCTCTTTACTTTGTGTGGTGACTTATAGGAGAGTCCAAGGAGCTACCAAGCCGTACCAGCAGAGCAGAGGCGTCCCATCCGAGTACTATCCCTGTTTGATGGCATTGCCACCGGTAACGCTTTAATTTGGAGAGTTAATATTTTTTTCAATAAAAAACACAAAGGACTCTCGCTTTGTAAATGTTTTGCTGTTAACACCCTGACAAACTTTGTTCGACTTGGCCTTTGGACAAGTGGCACCGATCTTTTGTTCCAGTGTGTCTGAAATTAAATATTTAGAAAAAGTATTAGACACTGCCAAATATGCAAATTCAGGCTGTTTATGAACTAAAATGTTATATAAATACAAGTTTTTATGTTATGTTCTCACGCTTTTGGTAATTCAATTGTTTTAGGTTACCTTGCTGGAGTAGAACCATGTCAACTTTCCATTGTAAAAGTAACCTATAGTTATTTTTTGTAGAAGAAATTTGTATATGGTTTCATATCTTATGTTCTAGAAAGTAGGATGGGAGTTTAGAATTTCAAAGAAAGATCTGCTCACTTAAGGTCTGTTTCCTCAAAAAATTGGTTTAGTTGCAGTTCTGATGTTATTCAGTGTCGAAAGCATAAAGATTTAGGCTGGTAACTGATTAACAAATTTAATTGCGACTAGTCGCATGAGTGTCCGTAATTAATCGCAAATTAACGCACATTTTTTATCTGATCAGACTTTACCATTAATGTACTTTTAACAAGGTCAGGCATTCACCGACATCACCGTTTATATTATCCCTGCCATAGCTCAAACTCGTGCACTGTGGATGACATGTGGTTTTCAGCAATTGGAGGGGTAGTCATTAATGAGTACAGTGTTCATAGTCACGGTTGCCACAAAAAAGTTACCATCGAGGGCTTTCTGGGATATTCTGCAAATGTAAACCTCAATGCCATCAGGACAGCAGCAGAGCCGTTTACAGAGACTATCGCAGCATCTCAAATAGCATATTACTACTTTTTTCTTTTAGTAGGTAGTCTCTGTCCTTACAAAGTATGTACTGTTGCCTAAAGTAGGCATCAATTGGGACATACAACATCCGTCGCAGTCCGTACTGCCAAATTTGAAAATCGTTGGTGCTCCATCAGTGCGGAGAGTCAACTTGATGTATCTTCCGCTTCACAGAGCCTTGTGAGTTAGAATAGCCAGAGAAGTGCTGGCTTGCTTACTGCCAAATGCGACCGGATGTAGTAAGACATCCGTTGGTAAGACATTGGGACATACTAAATCTTTTCTGGCTTACTATGTAGTATGGTATTGAGACGCAGCCATACTCTTTAAACAGCTCTGGACAGCAATAATGATGACTACTAGATTACACTCTGTAAGGGAAATTTTGGCATCCTCACGGATGTTCAAGCCTAAGCTGTTGTTCCAATGTGGGGGAAGGGTTAAAGTGAAGACCAGGTCACGAAAGAGACAGTATGTGCCTTTTGGAGACACTGAAGGCTAAAGTTTTGGGTCTTAGACATAACATAAAATTATGTGTACGTGTCCTTATTAATACTCATTACGTCCACTCCCCACCACCTTGACCAATGGAATGATTGTTTATCTTAGACCAATATACTCGTTTCAACCTTGTCAACTAATCAGAACTTGCTACGTCGTTAGACTGATCTGACTGTAGTCATTTCTCTGTGTACACACTCTGACTCTGTAGTCATCGGGCGAGAGGCAGGGTACACCCTGGACAGGTCGCCAGTCTATCACAGGACCCACACATAGGGACAGCCAACTCACGCTCACACCTATGGACAATTTAGATTTACCAATTAATAGGCATGTTTTTGGACTGTGGGAGGAAACCCACGCAAGCACGGGAAGAACACGCAAACTCCACACAGAAAGGCCCTTGGGCCAGGTGGGGATTGAACCCAGGACC
>JAVQIZ010050801.1:0-10000 GCA_036023535.2 Galaxias brevipinnis
AACAACACATCTAAACCTTATGCTTGGTTTAATCCATAGCCTTTTCAAGAAACAAACAATGTCGACTTCCAGAAACTATTATAGGGGATCAATGGGAACCTCTAGCTTTGTTTGGCTAATTAGCAAGCAGTTATTTTTATGGCCATAATCATAAAAATAAAGCTGCACGGGCTATTTGGAGAGTTCCCTGGTGGCGTTGGGCTTTGTTGTGATTCACTGTTCTCTCTCGTTTGCTATTTGAATCCTCCTAATGAGATGCACAGTTCTTTTGAAGTCAAAGGATAGAGACAAGACAAGACGAGACCCTGCAGACATTTATCTTAAAGGGACGACTTGTAAAGAACATGGAATGGTCGTTCAAAACCAGTTTATGACTCGTGTGGAACCAACATGGTCTGTGGGTGACGTTGGGGTTGACCTTCACGTTGACAATGTAAAGCCAACGTCTCAAGGTCACAAGACTACTGTGAGAGGCACCCACCGCACAGTGACTCTTTGTCAGAATCGCTCCCGCTCTCTCTAACCCACACACACACTCTCCCGCTGGTGGTTGTGGTTGCAGTGTGTGCGTGTGTATGTGTGACTGTGGTGAGGCTGAACGATTATTATTATGGCGGCCATTATTAAACAGGGTCTGCTGGAGTGGAACGGAGCAGTGGCCCCTCGCTGTGTGGCTCCGGGTCCGCGGCCCACGCTCCGTGGACACAAAAGATCGTTACCCAACCGCAATCGCTGCAGTGCGCCCAGCACGCCAACAGAGCCACCCCCACCTCTGCAGGGGGGTGGGGGATGGGTTAAGGAAAGAGAAGGAGAGAAAATGAAACAGTGGGGAGCAGGCCAACAATGACCAAGGAGGGAGGGAGCTGATAGAACGAAGAACGAGAGGTTGAGCCGGACATCATTTGACGGACAGGATCGAATACGCGGGAGAGGGAGTCTATTTGTTTGGAAGAGTAGGAAGGAGAAGGAGGAGATAATTGGAGAAAGTGGGGGGGGGGCTCTAGTGAGAAGGGAGGGATGGTGGGGAAGACGGAGAACAGGGTTGCCTGGAAGAGAGAGAAAGAGGGACACAGCACTTAACTGTCTTGCCTCGGGGGAAATGACGGTGGGCCAGGACGCCGCCGGCTAATTATCTCCAGCTTACCAAATCGATTGCCACCAAAAACAACAACAGCGCAACAGGCGGGAAATCCATTTTGGTGCTTTCTGCCCAGTGCAAAGAAAAAAAAAAGTAAAAATTAAATAAAGTAAAATAACACGGCAAAATTGAAATCATCAATGACCGTCAGAAAAGGGGTAAGGTAACCTAGGCAGCACTTGACTGCGTTTGTCTTCCCCTTTTGAGATATGAGCAGTGCAACCATCAGACATTCACATACTCCATCCTAGGAGGAACGTAAAACATTCCATTTGGACAGATTCTAATAAAACCTGAAATGACCAAAACATCATAAAATCGAATCTGGGGGTATTTTCAGCATGATTGGAACAGCCACGCTGAACATTTCAGAGATGCCACAAGTACGTTCTGTGTTTTGAGAGGCTTGGCAGAGCGCAGGCAACTCTGACGTGCGAAGCGAGTACGCCACAAATACAGCATCCATACCAAACAGTGCCAATATCCATTATGGGTTGAGTCACTCATTGTTTTCCCTCCCAAAACATATGCCGGCATTTCCAGCTGGCTCAAGTCCAACCGCTAGCGTTCCGTCATGCATGTCCTGGGGCCAACTATCCTCGTTCCATCCACTCGGCCACTGAGGCTTACTGGCAGAACACGCCGCTTCTCCGTAATGGATCAAACAGGCGGCTGCCTTTTCTAGGGGCCACTGGATGCCATGTGTGGGTTACAAGTGCGGCAGCTTGATGCATCTGAACATCCCCTTAGGTCACTCTCAAAAAAAAGAAAGAAGGAAAGAAAACGGAAGCCCCACGGCTTTGGGGCGGAAAGCCAGCGAGCTGTGGAGGCGTTGCCGTGTGGCTACCTGTGAAGTGCGGGGGCCATGTTTTATTCATCTCCTCGGTGTAGACGGTGTTGTCCCGACCCGCGGTACAGGGAGCCCGTGTCTTGGCCGCGTGCCGTGCGCTGACATGTGAAGCGTGGAGGTGCAGGGGCGAGACGCTGGACGGGAAAGGGGGAGCGGGGTTATTGGGTTTTGATCCTCCTAGCTGCTTGGCCTTCTCTCCTTCTCGTGCCTTTCCCCTTTTTTCTGGGTGGCTGTCGTCGCACGGGACAGCGCGGGCCATTTGACTCGTCGGACGGAGTGGACAGCATATCAGAGACCTGCCGGCGACCTTCCGTTGGAAGCCTCCAGGGGGAGAGGGCGTTGCGTTGCAAAACGACCTCGCGCCGTACACGGTTCTGCCTGCTCAAATGATTCTCTCCCAATTAACGATTGTGTTTCTTTAAATACTGCTTCATCAATATGCAATATTCCACATTCCGATGGGGAATGCAAATCCCTTGCTTTTAATAAGACGGCAGGCAAATGGAGCCGCCGCATGTCTCTGCCTGTTAGCAATGTAAATGTGACCTAGATTTCATAATGACCTCATTCATAGTTCATGATGTGATCATGTTGACTGTATAGCGCATTCAGCGAACGGTAATGGGAGGTCGGTGTGTCACCCAGACAGAGGCATTGGGTCTACCCACAGATCTGTCAGTACGTAGTGATTAGGACTGCCTAAGCATAGCTTCCCGTTGAAGCATTGGACGGGCCTGCAGAGACACGGAGCTAATAGCACGCTGCCGATAAGTGAGTGTTTTGGTGTGGGCACCTCCATGGCGCTCTGTGTGTGTGCCAACGTAGACGCGTGCATGTGTGGGCTCCTTAATGAAAAGGAAACATCAGCATGCATTCCTATCATTAGCACTCATTAGCTCCCTCTCTGGGGGTCCCTCGCTGTGTGAAAAGACACCGGGATGGAGGGAGAGGGACTCAGCAGAGGCGGTGGAGGAAGAGAGGCAGAGAGAAACAAAGGGAGTAGGGGATTGGGTCTCACAATAGTTAGGCGAGTATATTTTGACAGAGAGTACTTGCTGCTCTTGGACGACTTTGTGAGTGCATTTGGGCGTCAGCGCGCAGACGTGTGCATACGTGTTCCTCGCGGCTCGGGCATATGGTCGCACGTGTGTTTTGTTGTTTTTCCGCAAACACGCGTGCCTGTGTGTGTGTGAACGGCCCCACTGAAGCAGTGCGTAAGACATGTCCTGGCCCTGTCATGTGCTGTGACTAATTGTCTGCCGAAACATTGTATTAGTTGCATGATTACCAACCTCCTCTCTAGCTAATTACAAACGGTGCTCTCTCGTGACCCTGCCAGCGTGATACATTACCCTCTACTTCATCTCTCTCTTTCTCTCTTTCCTTCGCACTGCCATGCACACTTTTTAAAAGTTACCCCCAAAACATTTGACCTCGTCGCACTACATCTGAACTTCATCATTAGAATAGGAATACCAAAAAATGGTTTCAGAGACTTGGGTGCCCTTGACTCATTAAGTTTGTAATCTATATTCTACAGGGTGCAGTTAGGTGTTGGTTTGTGACTGTGGGGTGTGCTAACTAGGGAAGGTAGGTACGTACGCAGTGAATAGTATGAGGGCTGGAGGGAACAATTAGATACAAAAGTGAATTACGTATTTGAGTCATCACCGTGCGACAGGGTCAATCCAATGTATGTGAAACTAGATATTGTTTTAGTAGCTGCCAAGTAATTTGATACATGGGATGAAGACTTTTTTTTTTTATGCTGTTTGTTTCCTTATAAGGAACCGCCTCGTTGTTAAACACAACTATAGAGTAGCCACAAGGTCCTTACAAACGTAGAAATAAAAATAATAATAATAATACAAACAAAAGGGTGATTGTGTTGAGAATAGATGGAACCATTCAGTCTGATTTGGACTCAGTATTAATATAGTGACACACATTAGGAGGCTAAGCCTACAGTCAATAATATATTAATATTAATGGTGGGTGGTTTTGGATTGACATTTTGTTGCTCAAATTCTACAACAAAAAAAAGTATAAACCATAAAAAAAAACATTTGTTCAAGTAATCTTTAGAAATCACTAAATAATTGTACGCTTCCTTCATCACCGTTACCTAATGTATTCTGTTATTCCTCCTACTCATAACACACAAGTATCTGTGAGAGGTGTTTCCAGTGTTTATTGAATGGCAGCCAGCCAGGAAATCCACTGGTTCTGTTTCATTTTTAATGGGTTGTGATTTAGCTGTGGCTCATCAAATTGGAAGTGAAGTTATGCCTGCAGTTAATCTCATTTGGTTAATAGGAATACATGACAGCCTTTACCAGGTGCAAGTAGGGAATATGCTACAGGGTCTAACCAGAGCTAGACTTTAAGGACTTGTTTTTATATTTAAAAGGAACTAGAAAGTTTGGACATCTTTCACCCAACTGTAACTCATTTTGAGGTATGGAGTCTCATCTGGTCTCAGTAAACTACAGATAAACAACCTTTGACAATCACATTCTCTAGCTTGGATGCAGATCACATTTTGACTGTGACCGAGTCTGACAAGTACAGACCCAATGCCTGGGAGATATTGAATTAGCTAAAAAAAACAATAGCAGATGTGGGTAAAACAAATAAGATCCCTTGCATAACGATGAGCAGTTAATTTAATTTGAGCTCCTCTGATCAGAATACAGACTGCAGTCTGACTTTGAGACTTGATGTACAAGCATACCAGCATGACTTTCAATAAAGGTAGTCTCACATTGTCCTTGCCATTGCACAAGTATATCCTATTACTCATCAGTCAGCCATTTTGGAATTCACTATTACATTTTGTTTTTGTTTTTGTTCTTATTTGTATTTTGTTGCTAAAATGTGATTTGTAATGGATGGTTCCAGAACACAGTTTATCTTGAGCTTATCTCAATGTGCTAAGAGTCATCCTCAGTAATCTTATTACAAAATAATCGGATGTTCTCATAAAAGACAGATTTTAATTAATACATGTAGGTAGCTTTGAAGGGTTTTGTACCTTTCATACAACTCAAACATGAGATTGCCTAAATGTCACAATGTCCTTACACCGAGCCAAAATCCCTGCAATGCAGACACACACCTCTGTACTATTAACTTCTACACCATTTCACTGTTTGTATTGCACACATTGCCAAGGCCATTCTGGCAGAGTACAAGGCTGAGGTTTACCATGAACAAGAATAAGTGCCTTGTCCAACAAGGTTCTGAAAGAACAGGTGGCACAGAAAACCTTGACAGGAAAAAGTTTGGGGTGAACAAAACAGCAGTAAGACTTGAGGGACTTATCCCAATCTGAGAATGTAGCCTTTCCCTGTTCCTCTTCCTCATCCGCTACTACAGTACTAAATCAGCATTTTAATGACCAACAGATGAAACGACCTATTCTAACAGGTTGCATTCTTATTTATTTCACCTACTCAGCCACTTCCGATGAGCCATTTGGCATAGCACAACACCACAAAAGGAATCATCGGAAGACTATGAATACGCATCCGCTTTTTTTTCACCTGAGCGAGAACCTATGGCAAACTCTCTCCTCCCCGGGTGGAAGCGGTGTTATAGAAGCCAGCTCATAATGTCCGCTCTAATGGTTGACTAATGTGATTTAGTGTGGATCAAAATGCTAGGTGAGCTAAACAGTGAGAGAATGGCCCTTACGTCGGGCTAATGGCCGTTTGACCCGCACCCTTTTTCAGAGAACCGGGAAGGAGCCATGATAAGTGGACACTTCTGGAGCTGGCGCCTGGCCAGGCAACTATCCCGCTGCTCAATGTAGCGCACACAATGCACTTTGGTGGGGTTTAGTAGCCGAGCATGTCATCACTGTGGTGAACGCACTACGCACGGTGTGCTACACAACATGCAACTGAAAAAGCTGAATTCTCTTTAAAATTGGGTCTTTATGCAGTTCTGCTTTACACACAAGCACAATTTCTATAAATGATCGGGTGCTGTAAGAGTTAAAATGAGCCAATTTTGTGTTCTTTAATTAGAGCTTAATGTGGTCATACTAAAGCAACCCCATATCTCGCTAAATTCTCTGCTCAATATGTGTAATAAGCATTGTGATTGGTAATGGCTGTGATAGTACAAGCCATATGTCTCATGTGTTTGTTTGCATGGAAAAGAACACTTCACACAAATGCTGCCCTAAACTCTTAATTTTACAATAATATTGTTTTCATTGGTCTCACATCCATTTAACACATATACAAAGGGATTGTTTACTATTTTGTTGCCATAATACCTTGATCATTACCGCTAACACGTCAGTAATATTAGATCGTCGCAAATAGCTGTTAGCATATGCATTAGCGCTGTCTATGCAACACTGATGGAGCCTCTCCACGTTACATGGTAATGTCCCCTGGAGTCATTTATTACGGATAGAGGGAGACAAGGAAAAGAGAGAATGAGTGAGAGATAGAAAGGGGGGCAGCAATTCAATTTAAACAACAGCGACCACAGAAAAGGATTAAAAGCAGAGATTAAGAGAGTTCAGAAAGGCATACGGAGACTGAAGAGACATGAGTGAAAAGGAATCGAGTTTTCCATTCGAGAGTCGTTGTTATTGATGGTCACGAAGCAGAGCAGAGAGAGGGAGGGGGAGAGAGTGGGAGGGAGAGAGAGAGAGAGAGACACGTTTAATGACACCACTCGTTTTACCCATTGGATCAGGAAGTGCTTTTTATGGGAGCTAATAAAGTCGGAAGCCATTTAGTGGCCAACGCTGGCTGAGCACAAAGAGATGAGCTCGGTGAGCTGCAGCCGGACAAAAGGCCCCTTGACTTTTTATTTAGCAGCCCCCTCTAAATGCACCTACTTTATCTGGTCCCGTTACTGGGACTCTAGATAACTGCATCCAACAGAATCTGCTCGGCTGTTGATTCTATTATGTTTGATTACATTTGATTTTATTACAATCTGTGTTTGCGAGGGGATTGGCGCGAGGGTTCAGGGTGGTTGACCGAGGCGTAGATTAATTCAAGCTATGCTACAATGTCCTCAGGGTATGCTTGTGTATGCAGGGCGTGCTATTAGCATGTGCCTGTGTGCCACACAGAGGAGCCCTAAGGCGTGGCGACTCCCACCGGTAATTTGCGGAAGAACCACGAGGCTTGGTCGACACACACAAATCCTCATCTCACACCCTGTCATCCAATTTAGAAGCGCCATCCTTTTATAGAAGAATATAGAGACAAACAGAGAGAGTGACGGTGGAGGGCAGGAGAGTACGAGAGGCTCTCATCCGCTGAATTTAATTAAGGTGGAAATTGGGGACCATGAGGTCTCTACAGAAACCATGAGAAGTGTGGGAAACAATGGCCACCTGCAAAGTGTAATTAAGACGCCGAAAACAGCAAAGAATACAAGGGAACAAGTCACAGGAGAAAGGCACTGATTGCTGATTAGAGAGTCTCCGCGTGGGCGGTAGCCTTCCAGGAAAAGAATACAGGGGTGAACTTTTGTGCTCTAATTAGCCTAGCGACGGTGCTAACGATGCTAGTTCTACCTGAGTGGCTCTATTGTGTGTAACACAGCGATAACATGGGGAAGAGAAGGCGAGCCACGCCGCTGGTGGATGGGCGGGCTCAGTCAGAATGGGGAACGCACCGCAGATCGAGTTCCTCCTTGGACGTGGTTCTGGATTCCGGGTCAGCGGGGCGACCCCTCGAACAGTTGGGGGTCCCGTTCCCAGCTTAAAGGGCAGCGTTTCATTTGAAGACACGTCCGATGATTAATTGATGGCCAGTCCGCTGCATATTGCAGAGGTGGTTGCCCCCTATACACACTTAGCATGTAGCCCGCGGCGTGAGCGCCAGCCCCTCCGTTACGTGTTGAGTGCTACCAATGCCAACAGAGTGCAATCATCAGAGGCAGCGAGAGCCAGGCCCATTAAAGTTTTACCTGCCAGTCTACCTATGGTTTCCTCCACAATGAATCTTTCATACGTGGCGCTGCGCTCCCTGCCCCGCTCACTCTCCTTTGGCCTTTTCCTTTACATGCAGCTCCTCCAGGACTCTACACTGAAAGTCCTTCTTTTAACCTGACAGAGAACAGGTGGTCCCTAAATAGAATGGCAAAGATGTCTGAGTTCAAAGCCATATGATGCGTTTCAAAATGGGAGGGTTAGGCTCTTGCATTATTGAACCGTCCTGAGCGTTCGGGCCGCGGCGCCGAGACCGGCTTCGTCTTAAAGAACCCGAAAACGTGGCTTGTTGGACATGGCGGGGTGACGCGACTTTAAACGACAGCTCAGCGGGAGGGACAGGGAAACCCACGCACGCTGGACTGACGATGGTCGCCCGCGGCTCTCCTCCTCCCCGTCCACCGTTTGAGGTGTAGTCTAAAAATAAGCAGGGCGTGGTGCTAATGTTTTGAGGGAAAACATCTGCCGTGTTGCAGCCTTTGTAGTCGTGTGCAGTTTGCTCACTGTGTGTTCACCTCAAACGGTGAGCGTCCACACTCTGGCTGTCTCTCTGACTGGCCCTTAAAGCAGACATTCCTCCTGTAGTTGAAATTAATACTTTTGGAACTGGACACCTTTTTGTCTTTACCATAAGTAGAGAATAGCCAAATGCAGTAATTTCCTGACACACACACACACACAGACACACACACACAAACAAAGAAATACACAAACATACATACATTGGGGATATGTACATACACACACACACACACACACATACTCAATCACACTCACACACAAACAAACACAGATGAACAGTTGAAGTCAACATGACATTACAGCAATCGCGAGTATGCCCCGCGTACGTTGTTGCATGTTAAAGTGAGCACAGGTAAAGGCCCACTGTCTGACTCAAAAAGAAATAGGACAGTATTGGTCTCCGGAAATGGACCATTATGATAATATGCTGACTGTCTCAGTGAAACAGCACAGTAATGACGTCTGGCTGAAAGCTGCCTGGTCTGTAGGCTGAATTATTCATCAGAACAGAATGATGTAGACAGAGACAGATATATATATATATATATATATATATACATATATATATATATATATATATATCGACAGACAGGCAGACAGATAGACAGACAGAGACAGCAAAAGAGAGAGAGACGAAAGAGGTGGAGGTCATCAGTGACTTCCAAAGAGACTGTGGAGTCAAGTGAGGGAAGGACAGAACTTGATTACCTGGAGTGAGACAGAGAGGCGAGTGTACGTGTAAGTGTGCGTTTGTGTGCGTGTGACCTCACTTGTCTGTGTCTGAGTGGCAATTCCCGGTGGGTGTGTAAGTGATTGAACTAATTAGACCAATTAAGGACTTATAAGAAATAACCAGGGATCTGATTACTCCCATAACGTGTTCGATGTGTGAAGGTTAACAACGTCGGAGCGTTATACAAACTGCAACTCTTTTGCTCTCCCATTGCCCCTAGTTTTGAGATTAGAAGCACTCCAGACAGACATTTTGCTCGACTGTGATTATTTTTGGGACAAACTAATCCTTACAAATCTCATCAAAGATATGTGAGAAGCCCCACCATATGTGGAAAAGATTAGACAAGGGTTTGCCTTTTCCCCGTCTCCCCAACCCAGATAAGAGGTGTATTTGACACACGCACACACACACACACACCCACACCCACACAAAAATCCCAGTTTACCCATTGTTTCCGCACTTTGAAGAAGGCGATAGCATCAACCAAAGTCTTATCAACTGAGAGTTAAAGAATGGTACTCAAGGCAGCAGCAGCTTCACACACTAAAAAACACACGCTCTCACAAAGACAATCGCTCGCCACACGGCCACTGGCTTGCCCCAACACACACACACACACACACACACACACACACAGCACACATGGTTTAGCACGGCCACTCATCCGGCCAACTGGCCATGCAGGGAAGAGCCCTGCCGCCGTGGACTGTCTTGGGCCTCCGTGGACTGTCTGGGGCCTCCGTGGACTAGCTGGGGCTGCCGTGGACTGGCTGGGGCCTCCGTGGA
>JAVQIZ010050901.1:0-15822 GCA_036023535.2 Galaxias brevipinnis
TTTTCCTGTTGTCTCCAGAGCATCCTGGCTTCCATTGACTCTGAGCTCCAGAAGCTGAAGGAGATGACCAATCACCAGAAGAAGAGGGTGACCGAGATGATGTCATCCCTGCTCAAAGACCTGGCAGAGATTGGCATCGCTGTGGGCAGCAACGACATCAAGGTAACCTGCCGGTACCCACGGCGACAGAACAGTCGCGTTTGCTCTCGCGAACCTTCGTCATTGAACCACGTCCGGAAACCTGACACTCCTCTTCTTCTCTCCTCTCCTCTTCTTCTCTCCTCTTCTTCTCTTCTCTCCTCTCCTCTCAGCAACACGAGGGCAGTGGCATGATAGACGAGGAGTTCACCGTGGCTCGCCTTTACATCAGCAAGATGAAGTCCGAGGTGAAGACCATGGTGAAGCGCAGCAAGCAGCTGGAGACGGCCCAGGCCGAGAGCAACCAGAAGCTGGACGAGAACGACAAGGAGCTGGCCGCCTGCCAGCTCCGCATATCACAGGTATGCTCCTGTCACAAGCTGGGCCAGGCTAACTATAGGACTTTCTAGCAAGTTTTCAGATTGTTTCTAGTTGATTATTATTATTAGTCGTCGTAATTTATTAATTTAATGTTTAGCACTTCATGTACTGTCGTTTTATACAAGCGTCACACTTAATGGTGTGGACCAATGATGTGCAACTTTGTGTTAGATGTACTGGTTCCTTGAGCTTCACATACTCATGTGCTGTAAATACACGTATACCGGAAATGTTCACTTTGTTCATCTCTCATATTCCCATGCTAATCTGTCCTTTCTCTTCCACACTTCTCGATGGCCAGCACGAGGCTAAGATCAAGTCTCTGTCCGAGTACCTCCAGAACGTGGAGCAGAAGAAGCGACAGCTGGAGGAGAACGTGGATTCTCTCAACGAGGAGCTGGTCAAAATCGGCGCCCAAGGTGAGCACACCGCCTTAACACTCACTGCTGCTTCAAGCACCAGGAGCATTTGTGCTTTGTGTTTAAGCCCAGCACGAATGTATGGCCTCGAGGATAGTTTGCTACAACATTTTCAGGCAATATTACCGGACATATTTAGCCCTCGTCTCTTTTTCACGTGGCGGTGTCCATTTTGAGATTGTGTCATTTGGTTCTCCAACACACACTTTTGTTTATTCAGGGCGTCTTAGTGACTCAAATGACATCAAAGAATTTTGCAAACTCATACCGCAAGGAACCACAGGTTATTGTCACTAAATACAAGAAAAACAGGATTCTCTACGTTGTAGCACCATCTAGTGGTAAGAATCTTCTAACTGATGTTTCTTTCCCTGACAGAGAAACTCCATGCCATGGAGAAAGAGAGTGAGATCCAAACTGCAAATGAAGTCAAGGTACAGTCACTCCCTCTCGAGTTTACTTTGAGACATTATTCCAATATATCTGTACTATAACTTTGTGATATGATCAAATATTTATATATGACTTCTGTTCAACTTGTCCATTCTGGAGGTGGACTGTAAATGTGTGTAGGTGAAATAGGGTACTCTAGGTTGTTTAGGTTTAAGAGTTGTGTTGCGCTGGTGTTTTCAGGAGGCTGTGGAAAAGCAGATCCATTCCCACAGGGAGACCCACCAGAAACAGATCAGTAGCCTGAGAGATGAGCTGGACACCAAGGAGAAACTCATCACAGAGCTTCAGGAGTAAGAAACCCTTCTGATACACACATACATACACACAGACACACTCTGACAGGGCGCTGTGGTCTAATATGTTCTTATGTGCTTTTCCAGTCTGAACCAGAAGATCATGCTGGAGCAGGAGAGACTGAGGGTGGAGCATGAGAAGCTGAAGTCCACCGACCAGGAGAAGAGCCGCAAGCTGCACGAGCTCACGTAAGTACCCCCCCCCGCCCCCTTTCCTCTTTTTTAATTTTTTTTCCCCCAGAGCCAGCCGAGACCCAGGCCGCCGGGGAGTACTCCTGTGAACGGGTCGGTGGTGGGATCCTCCAGACGGATCATGGTGTGCGTGCTTTTCTTCTCAGGGTGATGCAAGATAGGAGGGAGCAGGCCAGACAGGACCTCAAGGGACTCGAGGAGACAGTGGTGAGTTGGTTGGACGTGTTTGGGGCCCAGAGCGTCTGATCTTGGCTCGCTGCCTCGTGTCCACCATTTAGTTTTGGGTGTCGTGTTGTGCTTCTTTGACATTTTGATTGTCCTGCCCCCCGGCAGGCCAAGGAGCTGCAGACCCTCCACAACCTGAGGAAGCTGTTTGTCCAGGACCTGGCCACCAGAGTCAAGAAGGTCTGCCAGACACCCTTTTAAGACTCCGTTCACACAGCAGACTCTCAATCGATAGTTGAGCCATAAAATAGTCCTCCATATAGGCCTTACCAATTAGTAACGGTTAAAGGTTGCATTTTCACTGACATAGTTGTTGTAAAGTAATAATCTTTCGTGATAACGTATTTGATACTTCAAATCAATTTTATTTGTATAGCACATCTCATACACAGAGGCAATTCAATGTGCTTTACACAAGGCAAGCAGAAAAACATGCAAGGAAGATAACAAAATACCATTAAAAGAAACGGGAAATAAAAACAAGAAAATAAAATTGCTAAGTGACAAAACTCCCGTGGGATGAAGTATTCCCACTAATATGCAATAGAGAACAAATACGTTTTTAATCTAGATTTAAAAGTAGTCAGGCTTGGAGCGAGTCTCAGATCTTCTCTAAGTTGATTCCAGCTATTTGCTGCATAGTAGCTAAACGCTATTTCTCTTTTTTTGGTTTGAACTCTGGGGACCGTTATCAGACCTGTTCCGGATGACCTGAGGGGTCTAGACAGTTCATACTGTATTAGCATGTTGGTAATGTATTTTGAGGCCCATATTATGTAGTGACTTGTAGGTGAGCAACAGTATTTTAAAGTCAATTCTCTGACACACAGGGTGCTTCTTCTACTTCACAAGGGTTTGCGACCTTGTGGCAAAAATGTAATGAGTCAGGGGCAGACGAAAGGATGGCGAGATAAGTAGGCCAACCTTTTCTTCAAAGGTGCGCCGTGTACAACATACAGCGGGACGCTAATCCTCGACGACACGTTTATCTACAGCCCCCAGGCTTCAGCTCGCCCAGAGAATACCATTTTGATTCCTGGATTCAAAAGATTATTTCTGATAGATGTCATTATTTGCAACACTTGCTTTTACGTCTTTTAATGTGGTTTACGTGCGGGCCAAGTGGTTGGTTGCAGTGAAATGTTGGCCTTTGTCGGCTGGGGTTACTCATAGATAATTGCTGAGTATTGACGGCATATTACTGTTAGTGACTGCATACAAAGTCATTCATACTGCCCAGACAGACTACCTATATGTGGGACTAGTTGTTGCTAGGTGATGAATTGAAAGGACACTGTGTGTTGTGGCTGTGCTTGAATAGAGTGCTGAGATGGACTCAGACGACACCGGGGGCAGTGCTGCCCAGAAGCAGAAGATCTCCTTCCTGGAGAACAACCTGGAACAGCTCACCAAGGTCCACAAGCAGGTAGGCCTACACCTCCCCAACAGACCGCCAGCAAAATATATATATATCTGCAATGACTCTTCACACTGTCGCAATACTTAAGGTCATGACCTCTTGTTTGGTTTGTCCCCTTGTTCATCTCGTGTCTTTATCTCCGTCTTCTGTTAGCTGGTGCGTGACAACGCCGACCTGCGCTGTGAGCTGCCCAAACTGGAGAAGCGCCTGCGGGCCACGGCCGAGCGGGTCAAGGCCCTGGAGTCGGCCCTGAAGGAGGCCAAAGAGAACGCTGCCCGCGACCGCAAGCGCTACCAGCAGGAAGTGGACCGCATCAAAGAGGCCGTCAGGGCCAAGAACATGGCTAGGAGGGGACACTCCGCCCAGATCGGTATGTGGAGCGTTGGAAGACACAGCTTAAGGAAGATGGCCCTCACCTCTTGTTACAATACGCAGAGATGCATAGCCTGTGCGGTCTCGCGTCCTAACCTGTCCTGTGTCTGTCCCCCCACTCAAGCCAAACCAATCCGGCCTGGCCAGCAGCCTGTGGCTTCTCCTACCCACCCCAGCGTCATCCGACCTGGCCTCTTCCAGAACAACCAGGCGGTCGGCATCCGAGGAGGTGGTGCTAACAAGCAGCAGGAGAAGAAGTGAGTGGCTGACTTGCTCTTCAGAGTTGTACGGTCTTATTTGGCTAGCTTATAATTTAGTATAATAGTTTAATAGTATAAATAAGTATAATTTGACCTACACACAACTTGGCCCCCTCTTTTAAAACGCCTTCAGAAAGTATAGGGGTTGTTTGAATTATTGTCATATAAGTTACTCACCCACTATGTCAGGCAAACATTATATGATATTAAAATAATGTCTAGGCTGACGAACAAACTCCAAAAAGCTGCATGAAACAATTGTTAGGCTTCCTAAAGAAGCGCCCCGTTCCAGCATAAACCATGCCCATTTTTAAACTCTTGTGGCCATTTTAAATTCTTCACCGATACACTAATGTATTTATATTATCAAAACAGTAGATGTCAGTATTTTAAAGTTAGAATTAAGCCAACTGGGAATGCATTTCAATAAGATTCAACAGTCTTCTGTGAGTGTACAGTAGCAAAGTTGTATCAGTATATTTAGCCTAGGGTAGGTGAGTCTCAATATGATCGAGACTGCTCCCACAGTGCAAAAGAATATCTGGGCTGACTTATTTAGATCAGTCTACCAGTCGTCCTTATGGATGACCAAATGTAATTGATTATGAGCTATTGGGCGTAATGGAATATCAAATGGCTTGTTTTAGGTCTGGAGACAATCCTGCAGTTCGGACGTGGCCCATATTGTTATCCTTAATATTGTACGCTGACTGTATATAGGCTATATATCTTTTTTTTTTTAACTGTTTCCTCATAGAATTGCCTATCCTTGCTCAGAAAGCCATTGCAGAGCTTAGTATGCTGGCTATTATTGGTTTGTTTTGGTACTGTGTAAGCGCTATTAGAACAGTCCCCACGTAAAGATGTTTCATTCAACATTGTTTGGCTAACATGGTTAACCCTAACCCCAGCATATTTTATCTGGTTGATCAAAAAAAATATTTTTATGTTTTTCTTGTTGAATGGTAGAAATGAGAAATGGCTAGCATTTAAAATGCAATTGCGTGTCCACTATACACGCGTTATATGTCATTAAATTTGGTAAACAGACCAGATAAAAAAAAGATAAAATGATTTTACTGAGAAATTGATTTCTCATCTCAAAAAGGAAAAAGTCCCCAAATGCTGACAGTTATCCTTACTCCCTATAGAATACTATCGCTACTAAATACTGGAGATATTATGTTGTGCCCAGACAGTAAGTAATGTAAAGTGACATATACAGCCCTAATGTGAGACTTCTCTCCAGAAAAGGTTTAAATTGGACCTTCTTGCTTCACAATATGTCTTCCCTTGTTTTCCTTTAGCTGCTGAAGCTGCAACATACTCAAGAGGAAGAAGCACCAAGATCACCCAGAGAGGCTTGCATTCCATAACAATGAACTGTCACATGGGACGATTCTTCCAATATCGAAGTATATATGAAAAATATATATGTATTTAAGACCTAGACCTGGATTGTACAGTTCCTCCCTCAAGCTTTTTGTTTTCCTGTATGAAATTGAATTTCTTCACAAAAACACGGATAAAAGAGAACAAACAAATGTGCTTTCCTGGCGTCTGAAAATTAACACATAATAAACTAATGCGTAGCTCTGTTTTTACAGCACAGTTTGTCAATAATGTCCTTTAAGATTTTTTTCTGCACTGTGCCAAGCTGAATGTATGTTGCAGGTTGACAGAAGAGTTCAAACAAAAACACTAAAGAAGTAGAGATCCTATTAGATGCATCCTAGACTTTGTACAGTGTACTCTATTATCCTTCTCAACTAGTTCACCAAACTTGTTTTTAATGGTTAAAAACATAAAATACACTATTGTCCTTTTGTACAGTTAGATTGAGCACTGAATTTGCTGTTCCCTTTTTTCGTATACACCTATTTTGGGGATTTGAATTCTATGTGCACATGTTTGACAGTGCACTATCCCAGGGCAGATACAGTTGGTGGGAACTGTAAAGAGAATGGGAAACATGCAGAAAGAGATTTTTACAACATTAGAAATTGCTGCTGCTTAATGTCACATCTATGTCTGAACTATCCACCTAATATCCATGCAGTGTATGACAAAAGCTAAATCATAAAGTTCACTCTTAATGTAGCATTGCCCCTTTTACAATTTGTCTACAGTATGAAATGTTGGCAATTGCAATGCAAATCCCCATAAATAATGTGGCTGAAGAAAGCATTGAGACTGATAATCACTTGGATCACAGAAAAACAAGTAATTGAGTATCACATTAAAGGTTCTCCCAGTGGGATTATTGGGATAATTTTACTTGTGCATATTTTTATTGGAAGATAATTGTGATAGCCGGCTAAGCCAGCAACCCCTGAATTTGTAAAAAGAAATGTCATATCTTACATATAATGGTTAATATTATAGTCGGAGTCCAGTTAGGTATGGGGTAGTTGAAAGAAAAAGTGAGAAGGGATCATTTCTTGTGTTTTTTAGTCCACTACCCATTTACTCATTTTTAGACCAATCATGACTTTTGATCATCCAATGTGTGCACGCGGAGTTTCTGTGCCTGTTTGCAGTTGTGTGTTTTGGGACATAAGTTTGAATTGATTTCTTCCTTTTTGTTAGTTACTTTTTTTGTTATTCTTCCACAATTATGTCAACAATCACATAACTTCTCGGCTGCCCATTGTGTGACAGTGCACTACTTTCTCTTGTTGGTTGGACCTGAATAGGTATGAGTAGTGAGAGAGTAGGTGTGGATCTGTGTCCATTTTCCAAGTAGTTAGCTTTTAGTAGTCACTCCAACCTTAAGTAGATAGGCTCAAGTTATTTATTACTGGCTGACAGTAGATGGGAGCTGTAGCTTTCGTTCTTTCTTTTTTTTTTTTCTACGTAAATTATGTTTGTTTTTTAGTTTACCATTTGTGGTAGATTTGAATTGTTTATATTCATCATAAGAAATTGAATTTTTCCAAAACTTGGTTCTCCCTGACCTTTCTGTATGTAAAACAAAAAAAAGTATCTTGTTCAGCAATGATTCTATTGTGGTAGCCCTGGTGCTTGTATGACCTCCTGACCTAGCGAGTGCAATATTGATCATTTATTGTGAAAATTAACTACAAGGGTGTAGTAAGGGTTTGGACCTGCCTAAAAAAAAAAAAGAGTAAAAAAGCTTAAATTAAAACTTGTCTCCAGGCTTTTGTTTTGTTTGCCCCACCCCCCTCTCTATGAAGTTTGAAATTAACGTAAAGCACTTTGAAATGTACTTAAGTTTAACCTGTACTTGTCAGCCTCTCAAATATAGATTGTGCTGTGTTAAAAGAAAAAAAAATATCACTGGAATATTTCAGAGTCTGAATAAATTGAAAGTTCAATTAAATTATTGTCAGTTTAGTGATTTGCCATGGCTGGCTTTGCGCATGTGCGACCTGACAGCAGTGTGTCCTGGAGTGTTTCACCGAAACCAATTCGTTTTTAGAAAGCAGCCTACTTGCTGGGGTTATTCTATTTCAACAGTAAAATTGCGGTGTGCATGCATGTAGCTGTATATGGAGAAGAAATTAAGAATTTTCTATTAACACAAATAATTCGTTTTAAGCACCAGCAGGGTGTGCTTTTCCCCAATGTCACAAAGTAGGCCTACTAAACCAGGATGACCAAGGCAGTCTATAAACTAAATTGTTTACAGTCCATGTCAAATGTTTTATTCCATAATAAATTAGCCAACATTTGTGGTTTGTGTTTATTTAGAATAGGCCTGCCAATTCTCACTCGTGTCTCAGTTTTTATAAACTTCCGTTTCAGCGATTTATCACTCACTTTATTTGGCATTATTTGATCATAGTAAGCACGCACATGGCACTAATCATTTAACGAGACCAAACAGTTACAGAACATACCAATTTATTTTAAATATTACAAATAAATGTTTTACCCACTGATTTTCAACTTGTTGATATGTTAATGCGCAACTTCTATGTGCGGTTTGCGTGACGTAATAAATTAGTTATCTGTTTATCCCACTGGAAAATAGTGGTATTGGAGAACCACGAGAGGGCATGCCAGGTGTAGCCTAGGCAAGTTGCAGTCTATCAAAGCTGACAGACGGGCGGGGTGGGAGCGCGCACTGCTCATACAGAGCATAGTACCACGTCGGGTGGGAGAAGATTGAGGCGGGGGATTGTGAATTGTGAACATTCGATTGCCGACTATCTTTTGCTGTTGAGTAGCCTACCTTAAAGGAGTATCTTAAAGTTCGGTCGAGACCACTTTGCAGTTTTTTACATTGTTCGGGGAAAGAGAAAACGATTTCAAGGTCGGTATCGATCATTTGTGTGTGTGCTTTTTTTTCCCAATAGAACGACAATTGGTTTCACCCTATCTGTTAGACTACTTTGTTGCTATGCATGCTGTTGCAGACCCGACGATGGCTACTTTATTGTGTTAACCCTCGCGACCGCATAGCAGAAAATACTACTGGTCTATTTCTGTTGTGCATGTATGTGTGTTTTTTAGTCGAGGACAGGCTTTAGAATGCGCTCTGGGTTTAGTTTCAGTAGGCTAGGCTATTTACGTCTTAACTATCCACGTGATAGACCAAGTCATTGATCTAATTTCTTCATCTAATTCCTTCAAGTGTATTTGTTTCAAACATGCGCAGTTTGTTTTGTTAGACTGGTCATTTTTTCGAATGCCCATTTTTTTCCAGAATGGGTGTTTTAGTAAGGTATGTGTTCACCGGCATTTCCTGGTTTTCCAACCACAGTTCATTTTTATAAGTAGACTCTATGCTGGCAAGTCACTCCTTTGTTGCAATAGCCTGGACTAAACACTTTTGTGTTTGAAAGTAGGCTTCTATTGAGTCGTGGGCGACCCTACCCCCCACCTAAGATTCACCCTAAAGGCAATCCCAACCTCAGGCGTTCTCTGGCCAATCCGCCGCCCCCAGTTTATGGAACGCTTTGACATTCATGTTGTCACCAGCCCAGTAAGGTGTTGCGTTACAAAGCACTCGTACCAAAATATCCACGGCATTTTACCGTTTCACATGAAATGTTATATGTGTAGTCCAGGAATTAATAACAGCTCTATTGATCATTGACATGTTTTTGTTTTTTTATCGTGGTACTACGCAACATCTGTTTTAAATGATGCACGGGGACAAAGGCACCGAGAATATCACGGTATTAGGGAATTCGCATGGATAATGCGCTGCCCTATCAAGACAATAGCATGGGTCATGTTTTGCATAATGATCATAACCTTTTTAGATTAAGCCTAGTTTGGTAATGTAAACGTTTAAAGTGTTACTTGATGTGTGATGATGAACAGTTCTGAGCTTCTTTGAGGTTTTACATTATTCTGGCTAGTGAAAATGCGCTCCCTGGATCTTTACCACCTTTGCTCTGAAAGCAGTTTCTTATCTCAGTTAGGTAAAGGTGGGTGAAGCTTTGTACATCCAGAAGGGCCACAGCGTTATTGCATCGCCGAAGACCGTTTTTAAGATACATGTCAAGTCTAGTCCTGCGCAACATTACTTATGTGGAATAAGGGTAATTGAGGAGACCCATCCAGTGTGGATGCTGTCTTGTGGCGTTTTCATCCGCCCCTCAAACTTTTGCTTTTATTTCACTCTTTTTATCCGCACAGTACAGTAAAAATAAGTTTTACATAATGGGTAGAAACGATAGATGAAAGATGCACATTCTTTAGGCCACAGAAAAAGGGAAGTTAGTTAGGGGTACCTTGTGGATTATATAGTGCAGTTTCTTCTCTATCTTTGTAAGCAGAGGATAAGTACCTTCAAAACATAGGACTGTGTGGAGCCACTATTGGAGGTTCCAGCTTTCATGCTCTGGGCTGGTCAAATGCGAGAGAAAGTGTCAGTCTTGCACCATGTTAGTGTCTGCTGTGTCTTTTCTCTGGCACATCCTAAGAGGGAGGCTCTGCGGGCCGGGCCTTGCAAAGAGATTTCCAATATAGAGCTGTGTAACTCGTGTTTTGGGTAAGAGAAAGGAGGAGGAGGGGGGGGGTGGTCATATTGAAACCACTCAGTATCACGTGGATTGACTGTAACTGTGGCAGAGGCCAGTCTTCTCATTTCACACATCTGCTTAGTTGAAAGTGTGTGTGTGTATGTCCTTGTATGCTGCCTGTGTAGGACACGTGAGCAACTTTAGTTTCCCTCACACCCCACAGAGTCCACACTCACACCTCTTATCTGTGGCTGGTTGACGAGAGCAGGACCGTCCTCTCACTGTCTCTGGCTGACTGGGAGTGATTCAGAAGACTCGGAGAGGATATGTGTTGTCATCGTGGCTCATGCCTTTGTCGAGACAGGCCCGGAGTACTGTCAGGCACGCACTTGACTCGAGGCATGACGTTACGCTGTGTGACGCTGGCTTTTCTCATTGTGTTGGGAATAACAATAAGGAGCTACTTTGGACCATATGCACCCTTTTTAAATCGCAGCATGTTCCTTGTTGTCTCAAACGTTTTACCACCACGAGTCTTCAGACAGGTGGCCATGACCCACCGTGCATCTTCATTTAAAAAATAAAATAAAATAAAATACAGTGCTTTTTCAGTTGGAACAATTTACAACAATCTTTGGTATCTAATTGTGATAATTAGATAATTCAGTATGACCCACTGGGATAGTCTTTAACCACAAAACTTAATTTCTATTCAATCCCCACAGAATATAATTTTTTCGTCTGAGTAATTGCATTGACATAAAATGTCTGCTTGATTGATGTTCCGTCGTCTATAAAAGGTGACACACCAATTTCTTATATTATTCTAACAAATATCTAACTGGACCCGACACCCTACCTCCATGTCTAAATGTGGCGCATTACATGTTTCTTTACACAGGCTCGGAGTATCCTCCTTAAACCATGCCATTATAGTCATGCCTCAGTTCAAGCACCTATTTTTACTGCCTTAATTCCCAGGATGCCCGAAGTCCTGCTATGGATGCAATTTAAAGTGGGAAGAGATAGAATTGGATATGAGCGTGACATAGTTCTCAGTGGCTGGGGAGCCCCCAACCTAGAGCGGGACTATCTTTAGGTTAGCCAAGCTGTTCGGGGATTTCTTTTGACAGAAAGATCAATGACGGGCGCTCTTCTCATTCAAGAAACAATCTAAAGAGAGAGAGAGTGGAAGGGGGGAGGGTGTCACTGGTTTTCGAGATTCTATCGGTCCGTCAAGGTCTAAATGCCCATGTAAGAAAATTAATTTAGTTTCTTCCCAGCTCCCTTCTTTTAAATAGCTATCATGGTTCAGTGTTGTCATTCAACGAGTAATAGCATTAGAACTGCAGTTCAGAGCCACAGGCTTTATTTAGGACAGCCTCTAAGGGGAGCTTAAAGCAGCCTAGTATCTTTGCTTTGGCATTGGCCCTGCTTGGAATCACATGACAATGTGTGGGGCGCTGGTTTTGACCCTCCATGGGGCGGGGTCAGGTTACAGTGGTGGAATTTCCTTTAGAGTAGTTGCCATGTCAACCAGGTTGTTGATGCTCCAGATAATGGGTAGGATTTGTTCCAGAACGTCTTTTCTTCCTCACTGGTGTTTTAGGAACGCATGAGCAAGTGCCGTAGGTATGTTTTTTAGTGGTTGGAAATGAGTAATATGGTCCCATTGAAAGCCACAGGGACATTCCATGAGAGCACGTCTCCAGGTATAGATAGTGTATTAGGCGATTCAGAATGTGATATTATGCACAAGCATTTTGAAGTCAACACTGTCTGTCTAACAGCCCCCCCCCTCTCCTCTCCTGCAGTAGTGTGGCGCTCCAGTCAGAGATGTGGACCCCTCCGGCTCCCAGGCACTGAGCAGCAAAGGTCACCGTCAAAGAGGAGGAGGAGGAGGAGGAGCCACCGTTATGGCTGACAGAGAGGGGCGCGTGGAGCTGCCCATCGCCCCGGGCCACGTCTACATCGAGGTGGAGTACGACTACGAGTACAAGGCCAAGGACAAGATGGTGACCATCCACCAGGGCGAGTGCTACATGCTGGTGAAGAAGACCAACGAGGACTGGTGGCAGGTGAGGAAGGACGAGTCCACCAAGCCCTTCTACGTGCCGGCCCAGTACGTCAGGGAGGTGCGGCGGGCGCTCATGCCCCCGCAGAAGCCCGTGCCCAGGCAGAAGCCGACCGTGTTGGACATTCGCCGGGCGTCCAACGAGAACCTCAACAGACACCACCACGAGATGTCTAGCTTCGGCCGCCCGTCGCCCTCCTCCACCCCCTCCCCGTCCTCGGGCCACGTCACCCCTCCGTTGGTGCCCAAGGACCCCAACCACAACCCGGGGAGTCCCCGGCACTGCAAGGTGGTGGCCGAGCTGGTGCACCTCCACAACAACAACAACCAGCACCCCGGCCACAGCTCCACTCTGCCGCGAGTGCGGGCGGACTCACCGCCGCCCAAGGGCCCCGACCACCACCACCACCACCTCCACCACAGCCACAGCCAACACCACCACAAGAGTCGGACACCACCCTCCAGAGAGTCTCCTGGGGAGGAGAAGAGGCGCAACGACTCGGAGTCTGGGGACGACCTTAGCAGCAGTTCCACGGAGCACATGCAGGTAGGAGAGTTTATATTAAGCCTGGTACTAAATGCCTCCCCAGCCATTTTCCCATGCCTCTTCTTTGCCAGCCTTTTCCTTCTAGTGTGTGCCACACTGCTCCGTATAGAAGTGCAGGTGATGGGTATGCTCGCTGCCAATTCTCTGTTTGCAAATTGCAGCCAGTGTGGGGGGAAAAAAACGTTCCCTCCCCCTCGTCCGAAACTCTCACTAATGGTCCTCAGTCTGTCACTCTTTCGAATATCTTTTTTTTCCTTCTCTCTCTCTCTCTCTCTCTCTCTCTACTTCTCCTGTTCATCCATTTCCCCCTAGACGCTAGTGGATAAGTGTCCCATTCCCAATCCCGATCCTGTCGCGCCAGCTGATGAGCGATGGAGCGTTGTGCCGTCACCGTCTCGTGCGCCGCCGTTGCCCCTCCAGAGAGTAGCCACTTTCAGTCCATCTCCTGGCCTCAAACACTTTCTTGCTTCATTTGGCACAGCAACAGCAGTAACAGTTGCGGCTGCCTATTGAACTCCATTGGCGGTTGCCCTTGAAGGGGAATTACACTGGCGTGTGCAGACGTGTGCCTTCGTTGAAGGGGCCACTGTTTCCATTGTGGAGCGCCGTGCTTGGGTGACTTAAGTTGTGTTTTTGCTGTCTCGGTAACACAGCATTTTGTAATTTATAGTCCTGCGGTTATATTAGACTAAAAACAATAAATATTCATTGGCTATTAATAAGCTTAACTGTGTGGTATTGGGGGCCCTACTCAGCTTTTCCCCCGCTAAATTGATTCCCTTATCCTGCAGTGTTAGCAAACCGTTTGTATCGATCTTGAACTTTGCTGACCACAGCTTTACTGATGGTCCCCTAAGGTGCAATATGGCTGTATAATCCAGAAAATGCTAACTTGTGGACAGTGGTGTCTGCTCGCCCTAGGCGATCAATTTCCCTGCAGTGATTCCCCCACACTGCCGACAGACCTCCATAGTGATCAGTCCAGCGCAGGGGCCTCCGCCCCAACGCCCCCCTTAACCTCTCCTCTTTGAAACAGGGAAAGTGAATCTCCTCCCTCCACCCCTGAAGGCTGACCACTAATCCCTCTGCCCACCTTCCTGAAAGCGCTCATCACCCAGCACAGAGAACAGATTAATCCTAGCCCCCCCACGACAGGGTGAAATTAAAGAACCAATGGAGACTGGATTTTAGATGACTGCCCCCTCTGTTCCTCTGGCTCAGGCAGCCTGTGCACGTAGGGGCATGTTGGGCTGGTTGTTACTGGGCAGGCCGGGTCAGTTTGTTTGATGGCCCCCCAACATGCAGCTTGTGCTCTTTGTTCCACGGGCAGCAGCAGCAGCCTCCACTGTGGGGCCGAACAAAGAGAGACGGCCTTGAATGGAAACTAGGTCATATCAGCTGAGGATCGCTCTGTTAGCCCCCAGTCGCCCTGCTAGGGGGACCTGTGTGTGTGTGTGTGTGTGTGTGTGTGTGAGAGTAATGTGTCATGTATACTAAAATGAAGCGAGAACGGGATGTTTACACACACTGCAGTTTCATACATCAGAACGCAACTTTCCTGTACTCACTGAATGGTCTCATAACGTTGGAGAACGATTCCTTTCGATTTTTTGTGGTGGTACTGCTCGTTTGAATTCTAATTTTAATTAAGTTTACGCTTGTCAGGCTCACATTATGGTCCTGGCCCTTTATTGCGGCGTGGGCGGATTTGAAAGTGAATGTGTAGTTTAAATGTTCCCCACTCCAATGAATTGTCCTAGGTGTTTACCGACAGTTGTGTGGGCGGTCAAGTTCAGTCCTAGTGAAATAGATCAGAGGCAGGTGTGACCCGCTCGACCTCTTTGGACTTCTTTTGTATGTTTTCCTGTCGGGCCTGTTGCCAGGCAAGTGATTGGCCCAGTAGGAACATCAAAGCAGTTCTTCTGTCTGATCCCCCTACTGTTTCCTGCCATTACACTGACAAGTCTCGTCTGTTTTATATTGTGTGAGGGTTAATGTGGAAAAATAATTTAAATGTCTTTTTTTGGCGAGAATTTAAGATTAGCCCATTTTATTTTCATCTTACTTCCTGAACTGGCTGGCTGGGGAGAAGTTAAGCAGGGCTGAACGTATAAGAGAGATTTGTCAGCGCTTGCCATTTTGCCGGCTGGTTGCGTTGACGGATTTGATTTGTTTGCTGAAGGATGGTAAAGCACTTCGGCTCGTCTTCGTATGCCCTGCCTATGTAATGCTCTTATCCCTATAAAGTAAGCTGCTGGGCCAATTTTGTCCCGCAGCATCAATGATGGTTCGATGGCGCTGTCAACCCGCTGAATCCTGTTTTGCAACCAAGCTCTAAAAGTACAGCTTGTAGGCTCTTAATGGATTGGCGAAAATAAACCCATTGTACCCACTCATCAAGACCCTGCCATCCATATGGGCTGGTCTTTTTGAAAGTTCAAAGTTTGATTTCAGGTTAAGCTTGTTAGCTCGCCCCTTGTTGACACTTTGTGCATATCTGGCATACCCTGCTTTGATCTAAACCTTTTCTGTGAGGGCCTTTTCAATTATCTATATGCCTTTTTAAGAGAGACATATGCCTACAGAAACCAAATCAACCAGAATTTCTACTAGAAAACAATAGAGAGAAAAACACTTTGGGTGTTTGTTTTCTCAGTCCTCCTTGCCCGTGATGTTCGATCTCGAGACTTAATAGGCAGACATAACATTTGTCTTTCCTTAGCCTGCGGAATCTCCTGTCGTCTCGTCGCGCTGTCCGAGTGGAATGTGGCCGTTTTGAAATGTCGCCGTGGGTTTTGTGTGAGGCCAGCTTGTTGTTCGGTCTCTCTCTGGTGGTGAGTCACATGGAGTGGGGGGGGGGGTGGACAGGGTGGCCATAGATGTGTTTTTCTGTGCCTTTCCCATCTGGTGCCAGCCGGGCCACCCGTCTCCCCCTGTGTATCGCCACATTCGAATGACTCTCAGAACCCGCGGCGGCTCCCTCCACAACACACACACACACACACACACACACTTTGAAGGAGTTGTGAATCTCAGCTCCGCCCAGCCCCCCTTTTTGCAACGCTGACGTGCTAGCTGGACAACATGTGCTGCACTTGACTTGCCTGTC
>JAVQIZ010050920.1:0-26434 GCA_036023535.2 Galaxias brevipinnis
TTTGCTCAAAAACACACTAATTGTATGACCGTGACATAGAGGCAAATGCATGCATTTTGAAATGCAGCAATGGCTGAAGTATTTACATACAAAGAGGGTAAGAGGCGTGTGTGGGTTATTTGAAGGGAGTGGGATAAGACTTGTTTGATACACAGTGATCACATTACTTCATGGGTGTGTGTGTGTGTGTGTGTGTGTGTGTGCCTGTGTGTGTGCCTGTGTGTGTGCATGCAAGTGTTTACGCTGACCATGCGCTCAGTGAACTTTCCAAAATAGCTTTTTGCCCGATCTTTTCTCCACTGTTACCATATTAATCTTGCCAGACATACAAACACAAATAATAAATAAATGCCTTGCTGTTAAGTAGCTACCAATTCAACTTTATTCTGCTGGTAAGCCAAGCAGAGTCAAAGTACAGTTTGTTTGCTCTTTCTATTTGGCCATTGTCTGAACCATGCTTAATCTAAAGTTGCTCGTTATAGTACTGGAGAATCCCACTCAAATCGTTATTTTTTGTAGGAGATTGGTTTTGTGATTGGGATGAAGAAAGGCCAGTTGCCTTTGCTTTGCAGTTAAGTATAAGATTGTTTATCACAAAAGACAAATGTTTACTTTAGGAAAACACTTTGCAAATTACACAATTTGAAACTGAAACCACAAAAAGAAACATCCAGCTAACAATGTGTTTTTTCATTTTACTTTGAGGTACGTTTTATTTTCTTGGCCTTTCGTGGGTCTATGTTACTGTTTAAGCCTGCAGGGAAGGGTTTGTTATGTTTAGAAAAACAAAACCACTGATTCTTAAATTCAGCTAGAAGTATAGTTAAAAAATATATATTTACAAATCTGAATTAATTATTTTATATTTAGTATTACTTTTAGTGTATAATTATGAGTGGTAATAACTTTATTTACAAGTTATTTTACTTTATTGAAAAGTTACTCACAACATATTGGTTTGAATACGTATCAAAATGAAATAATTTTTCTTGCAAATTATTTCCAGACAAGTCTTCCCACCTCATGAAGCGGTTCCACTTGTGTCGCATTTATTTCCATATTTTCTGTATCCTGCTATCATTGAGTTGAAATCAATGTGAAGATGGAAGGGATAAGATTTTCATGAAAACAGCTTAAGTCCTCCCTCTATAGCTGAAAGCCGGCTGTATTTCTCGACTCGGCCCGGCTTTCTACTCTAATTTCATTCACAGCAGGAGGGGTTTCCACTCTGAGTGCCTCTGAAAGTTTTTGAATTTATGGAAAGGGAATGTAATGTTTGCACACGAACGGAAAACTTCCGAAGCTTCTTCCAATAGCTATCCATCAATTACAAGAAACTCCGATTTTTAATTTGGTTAGGTGGTGAGCCTGGGCTCCTGTCTTTCTCGCTGCCAGTCTAGAGGGTCAATTTCTTTACCCCTTCCTTCTCTTATTCTCTCATTTCAATTCCCTTATCGTGTTCTGTCAGCGTTCCAGTGAGACTAATTTCAGTAAAACTGTTTTTTTTGTTTATTAATTAATTATACTATTATGTATTTAATATATTAAATAATTATATTTTATATTAATCATATTCAACTATTTTAAGATTTAAAGAAAGTATATTTAAATTATTTTATGAATACATGTACACACACGCGTGTGTCTGTGTGTGTTTTTTTTTTTGTGTTTGTATTTGTGAGACCCATGCTAGCTGTGATTAGTCTATAGCAAGTCTTAACAGCCCAAGCTGATTTTTTGGGCCAACCTCTCACGTCTCGTTTCCAGAGGGATAAATAAAAGACAACCTCCCCCTCACTCCTAACGCATTCCTCTTCTCCTTCAATTCATTCCTCACTTCCATCAATTCACTCTGTTCTCTCCAGCCTGTCAGGCCATCGTTTGCTTTGCCTTTTCTCTATGAGTACAGCCTGAGTGCCCCTCCACCTCTCTGCCAGGGCATGACACTAGACCTGTCAACCCAGAGGGGTAGAGAAGGAAGAGAGGGGGATCAGAAAGGAAGAGAGGGTGACCGATCGTAGAGAAAAATTATAGTGGATAGTGATGGAGAGGCAAAACATGCATATTTATTTTGTGTGTTTATGGAGGTTTGGTGAGGCCGATGCCTGTGTCTGCTTTCTTAAGTAGTCTAGCCTGTATCCTTCCCCAATCTGTTACTCCACAAGTTTGTCTTTGTCTTTGGGTGGAGCACTAAGAAGTGGCATATTCATTTAACTGTCCCCACTTTCCTCCTTTTCACCTTCCTTAATTCCCCCCTCTTTCTCCCTCTTTCTTCCTGTTTTTCTTTTTGCGCAGATTGGAGCGACTAGTGGAGGTCCTGAGGAAGAAAGTTGGCACAGGCAATGTCCGAACAGTCATTTGACAGGTGTGTGAGTGCGTGTGTATGTGCATCCTATGGCAGTCTTCTCAGACCAGAGCAACCTGACCGGCGGTCCACATCTGGTGTCCAGGCTGTTCTGTGGCGTTTAGGGCTGAGCAAACACCAAACACCCGGGGCCTTAACTGGGCAAACAGTTGTTAGAAGTGCTGCTCTCAAAACCTCTCATTCCAGACCTCGTTCCAAACTGAATCGTAAATGTTTACCCCCCCCCCCCATTTCTGTTATTGTCACTGACGGTCACAGAGTGCTGCGAATTCTTTCTCCTTTGCCGCTTACATTTTCACTTGTCCCTCTTTTTACCTTTTTACATTTGGCTTCTCCATTGCAGGGTTTTCTCTGAATTTTAAAAGATTTTTTGGATCATGTTCTAAAATTCTTATCTATAGCAACAGCTATGGATCATAGAAATTATATTATAAGTAAATATTATGGAATCATTACACAGTAGAATTATTAAGTCCCATAGTTATCTTGTAGCCAGCCCATAAGTCCTTAATTCTACACTCAGGATGTGGTGGTAGGATAAGCATGAAACTTATGCTAGCATGGTAATTAAACCCGTTTAGAAGATACTGGTATGAAGACATTCTGTTACAAGGTAACCATGATTTTGAAACTTTTATTTAATACAAGAACATATAGATACTATCATGCTGTATTGAAAGCTACCCGACATGTTTTCAGCTGAAAACACAAGTAATGTATAAATAATGTACAACTGCCTTGTATTTTGCTTATCCATATGTGTACTTTATTGCAATGTGATAATCAAGTTGCTAAGACTGTTTAAATTTTTTTTTTTCATATTATGCTGTCTCAGTATTGCTGTATTTGTGCCGGCCATTTTACTGTTAAGTGTGTATGTGACATAAAATAAAGCACCAACTGTAAATGTATTCAGTGTTGTTCATCCCATCAAACGAAAATCATATTCATATGATATCACAAACTGTGATCAGTATAGATTTTGTTCACCAATTTAAATTTAGAATTGGGTGCAGAGACACATTAAAGTAGACCTGTAGGATATAGCCTATATAGCTTTCAAACTGCCTTTTTTGTTGCTGTTTGCGTGTTCCAATTTTTAAAGCTTGCCGATTTGTCTTTGCTCTATTGTCTTCTAATGACTTAATGTTTTTGTGAACTTTATAATGTTGGCCTAAAAAATTGTTGGCCCCAGTTCACTGTAAAATGTATTCAATTGGATCTTACAGAGGGATAAGTTTACTCTCCTGGAATTTAAATAATCCCAATGCTTATGGATTACATTGTATGACAAGGATATATATTTTTTATGTTTGGCGATTTTTTGCTTTCTTGGTCCCTATATTCGGTTTTTGAAGTCCATTTACATAGGAATTAAATGCACTGCATCTTACCATATACATATGGTGTCGATGGTTGGAACTTGATGAAATAGAAAGGTACTTTTTAAATGTGGCTTATTCATAAGACTTTTTTTTTTTCTGTACCCACCCGTCCCCAAAGACATACATACACCGTTCTCCAGACCCTCTCGTGCTGTCCTGCTTTGCATGCTAATTATTCACAAATATGAGAGGGCCACCGAGATGGGGCGACCTTTCTTGCAGTCCATACACCGAACAATTATATCCGCATCGTTTGCGTTTCTCTTTTCCTGACATTGATGCGTTTGACCCAGGCTCTTCTAGTTCTACTTTCCTCCTCTTATCCGCATGCCCTTCAGCAAAAACCGAAAGCAAGGACCCTACCACGCGGAGATCTTGTGAACACCCTTCCTTGATTGATGATGTAGGCATAGGCCTATTGCATGGAAATGTGGATGGGTACACGGTGCGTGCTGGCCTCCAATTTCCATTGCAGTGCTCCTAAACTAACAAAGTGTACGTGTGTGGTTGTGCTCGCGTGCGCGTCCTGCACCCCTCCCTCTTCTAATAGCGTGCGACGCCTTGACAAGCCTGTCGATTTCATTCCCCCTTTGCCTGTAACCCTGGAGATTGCACAACTTGGGTGTCCCGGAACTTAATCCCACGAGGTCCTCTCAATGTATGTTTCTCCGTGCGATAATCCGCCTTATTCCAAAAACAGCTAAATCTTCCACTTTGTTGAAACCTCAAAACTTTTGATATCCTCATATTTACCACGACAGATCTAGCCAAGCAGTGTGTGTGAGGCATTGATCTATCTTTCAATAAACGTGCTTTTAGTCTCACATGCATAGTTTAATGGTTTCAGACCTAAAGAAACAAAAACATATTTAGTCTTGTGGGGTCTGGATTAGTTTAAGACATATTTAGTTCTATGATGGACATATTAAGGGTAGTCTACGCCTTTGCGAATGTTTCAATGCAAATTGCGGCCCATACTTTGGCCACTAAACCGTGCAATCGCAGCCGACAGTATACATAATCAGATATGTATCTAATAATTAATGATATTGTGCTTCTTCACCCGTTTAAGAGGCATGACTAAACCCCTTGTATGCTCTTTTTTACTGCTTTTCCCTTTAATTAACCGTTTTTCACTTCGACACTATGAAAGCCTATATCAACACATGTCTTTGAAAATAATTGACCTTTTGATTTATGTTGGACTGGTTTATATTCAGATCGGCTAATGTGCCTTGGCCTTCTCAGATGTTACCCCTTTATATAGAGTCATGTCATATCAGCAATATTTCATAATTGTTGGTAATGCTTTTCATTGGTTTGCCTCTTGCGTTTTTTTCTTAATCGGGCCTCTAGATTGAATGAAGACACAGAATTCAAGCATACATGATGCCGACAAGGCCTGTTTTGAGCGAGGGACCACCAACCTTACACGGTTGATGAATATTAGGAGGACACAAAGAGCTAATAAACTTATACCGTATAATTTTTAATGGAAAACCAGCTGCTTCTAAAGCTGATTTCGGATTGAGCTCTCCTCTTCTCCTCTCGCCCTTTGAAAAGCCCCTTCTTCTTTTCTCTCTCTCCCTCTTTCGTCTGTGATTCTGAAGGGGTATTGCTTTGCTCTTTTCGTTGGCCAAGCACAATTGTGTTATTGGAGATAATTAATTCAATCCCCATCAAAAGGTATTAGAGTCGCCTTGGCCCTGTTGTGGCTTTCTAAACTGAGAATGAAAAGAGCAAGAAGAAAGGTCCATGGCGAGCCTCGCTGACGGTCGCTTTTGATGTAAAGGGGCTGGTGCATTGTTGTCGAAATTTTTGTCCATAAGGCTGAAGAAAGCGCCACCGCTTTTCATGGGGTAACGAGAAATGCCACATAAGTTGGGAAACAAGGAGCTGCTGAGACCTTGGTGCTGGACACCACCCCGCTGGTAACATATGTCACGCATTAATAAAGGTTGGGTGACTTAGACAGAATTGGATAATTCAGTGTGGGCCTTCCTATGCATGGACTCCATGCGGTTGCGTGAACCTAACATTTGTAAAAGAGGAGGTTAATTCAAGAAATGAGATGGTGATTACAGTAAATATTGAATCATTAAAAATGTAGGTACTGTGACTGAAAATAAAATAATTGACAATGTAAATACACATTTTGGCAAAAAAAAACGAAATAATGGATTTTCGTTCGATGTTTACTGTGAATAGACACCATACTGTATAAGCCTGTTTTTGTCTGATGCAAGTGTCAAGATACAAGGCAAAGGTATCACAGGCAAAATAATAGAAATCACAATAGACTGATAAAAAATATCATTAGCAAACTAACTCAGGGGTTTTCCTTGCTCCACACAGAGTCCATTCTGCAAAGCTTGTTTTCAACAGGGTAAACTAATAAGCAGGCTCGGTCTAAAGTTCAAAGATCTCAAAAGCGGCTTTTCGACACAATAACATAGGCTAGCTATAGACACATATTTATGTCAGAATATATTTCTAATTATAATTGTTGTTTTTGTCTCTTATTTTGTTTAAAACAATAACATTTTCTTGGTTTCGTAGGCATATGCTGATCTCGATAGGGATGAGTCAATCGCATGGGTCACATTATCAGCATTGGATGATCCAATGTTATGAAAAATCTAATATGGATTTGGAAATAAAGATCATTTCTACAATTATTTCCGATTATACAATCAAATTACTATGTTATGCTAATCCCATTTCTGATCACCTTATATTGGTTATAAACATGGAATAGGTAGTAATGGACATATATGCACCAGCTGTATACAGTGATAAAGAAATGAACAAAAATTATAGGGAATGCACGGTTATCCCTTGTAAAGACAACCATTTAGATTAGAATGAGCGCACACATTGATTCATAATATTATTCACTATATGGCTGTAAGTGCATATCAGAAAATGTCAACAAAGCGAATGAACGTTTTTGAACAACAAAAAATCATATTACAAAGAAACGTTTGCCAATTGTAAACAATTATAAAGGTAGCCTTTAATTTAAGTTCCTTTACTAGCTCGGCTTATTTGCTCTATAACCACAAAACTATATTAAAGGCAATTTAATTTAGTTGATGTAGTTCATTTAGTTTAGAGTTATTAATTAAACATTGTCAGTGAAAGTATATTCCATTAAATGCATAATAATTTAATCTTAATTTTGATCATGTTTATAATTATAAACTCGGTTAATTCGTATCAAGTATGTTTTTAACAATGTCATAAAAATTATCTGTTTTGTAAATAGTTTATATACGCAGGGAGATTGCAGTGCACAAGCCATTTAGGCCCACGCTGAATCCACTTCGATTTCACGACCCTCAATTCCATTCTCCTCCGTTTTATTTGCGCATCGGGGGGCAATTACATGATAATTAAACAAATTTCACGGTTACTCGGCCAAAATGTGTGTCTACAAAATGCCACGATCAAAGTAAAATCTGTTCAGGTTCACGGGCCCATCGTGTGGGTTAAGGGATACAAAAAGACGGTCTGGCCTTTCTCTGATATGGTTGAAAATCCATTTACAACACGCCCGAATCTTTTATGATGGAGGGCTTTGCGGCTATATTTCTGTTAGATTTGGCTTGGCCTGGCTCATTCATCAAACGTCCGTCACACCAAGTGAATGTCAGACAAGCAGCGTTCCTGCATGGGCTTGTGAAAATTAGGTTACTATGAATTGGATGTCTTAACCTTTTATACAAAACACACACACAAACACACACACACACACACACACACACACACACATGTGTATGTAACACTTGCGCATGTTTCCATGTTAAATTCAACTTTTGTGCAAGAATAAAATAAAGTACATTTCTGCATGGCACGCCCACGACGTCCGGTAAACATTGGCCTAGATTGTAAAATACATTTCGGAATCAAAATATAAATTATAAGCAGATAGTGAAAGAGTCAAATATATAGTCAATATTTTTGTTGGAAAATTTCGTTTATAGTAACAGAAATAGTAGCACAAGCTATACCCATAGTTAAAATGACATTGGTTTACGCACGGTAGTCGCTTTTTATGCGTGCTGTACCTTTATGTATCTATTATCTTCATATCAGAAATTACCACAATCAATAAATAAATCGTAGTTGTTTTATTTGAAAAAAAGAAATAAGTTAAGAACATGCAGATTCATAAAAAACAACAAGGGAAATAGACAAAACCTAACCACAATGACATAACATCTCCCATTCTCAGACTAAAAAATATAGCACAAAAGACTTGGAATTCCACAATATAAAGAAATACATATTTTATTCATTATGCATTGCGGTTCATGAGGTTTTATTACAAGATTGGAGTTGGAAATATTTGTGTCATATTTGTTGCCAATGAAACGAACAAAATGTAAAAGGAGAGCAACGTACATCTAAATAAAAAATTGTGTACAGCAGGTGTTTCACCTGCATCACAGTTGACCTTACTTCATTCATGCACATTGTAACAATTGGAAATTTATTTATAGTAAAGACTACAGATTTTAGGGGTAATGCAACATTATATTTTACAGGTTCAAAACTGTTTAAATACACTAGCAATGATTTACAACTGGATATACAATCATTCAATAGTAACACTTTACAGTATATGCCTTTTTATAATTTTAGGCTACTCATACTCATTCCTTATACATTAAAGTAACAGTCCTTATGCACCAGGTGCATGCAAAAAAAATAAGATAAATGTTTGTGTGTATCCAGCAAAACAAGAAGATACTAGGAGGTATTGAGAACGGGTCTTGAATACACACCTTGGTAGTAAGACGCCTCTAGTGCGGAAGGGTCCATGCTTGCTCTGCCGGCCATGGACGCACTGCCCAGTGGCAAACTGGATGACATACCTGAGCCATATGAGGAGTATTGTAGGGCTTGCTCGTAGGCTTTCAAGTCCAGTTTATGTTGTTGTTCTGAAGATGACATTAGATTATTGATTGAAAACGGATGGTTGAAAGAGTAATGTGGATCCCCTTTCAGGTGCAGCTGCGCGTCGTGGCCCATCGAATGTGGTGTCAAAGAAAGAGAAGACAGTGAGGTTACGGCGGCAGTCCCAGCTGGGTGAAGTTGTGACCCAGGGCCCTTTAAATCCGAAGCCCCGCTACTTCCTCGATGGTCCATGCCGTGAGGACTTTCTGCCTGGCTGGAGGTTGAAATGGAGTTGGAGTCCATATGCCCAGCCTTGGTGCTGACGCTCTCGTTGGAAGGCGAGCCCGAACTACCGGTCTGATCTTTCCTTCCATCCCCTTTATTCGGTGACAGCTTTTTGTCACATTTGAAACGCTTTTGTCTGCGTAGATAACAGCCATTTTCAAACATATTCCCAGAATCAGGATGTAAAGCCCAATAGGAGCCTTTGCCCGGTTTATCCGGTGACCTGGAAACTTTCACAAAACAATCGTTAAAAGAAAGGGAATGCCGGATAGAGTTCTGCCACCTCTGTTGATTCTGTCTGTAATATGGAAACAAGTCCATTATCCACTGGTAGATCTCACTGAGTGTAAGCATTTTGCTGGGCGCCTGTTGGATAGCCATTGTTATTAGTGATATGTATGAATACGGAGGCTTGGCGTGTGGATAACTTCTCCTAAACGTCTTGTTATCCCTAGCTCTGTTCAGGTTGGGCTGGGAGTAGGACATTGGACTCATAGTCGGGCTCATGCTGCTGTAGGGATTCAGGGCGCTCATAGACGCCTGCTGAGCAGTCATAGCACTCATGTTCGATGGACTTAGTGCAGTACCCATGGTGGACACCCCTCCACCCATTCCATTCATGACACCGGTCGCACTTCCAGGCATTCCCGTCATGGTCCCGGGGCTGAGACCTGCACCGAGGCCTGGATTTGCGTAAGACATGTTGAAAGAACCTGTCATATTTCCACTGGTGGACATGCTCATATAACTGTTCATACTGTTCATGGAACTCAATCCAGCGTTCATCCCGCTGTTCGTCATTGGTGAATATACCTGAAATAAACATAGTAGCCTACAATTAGTCAAACTAATCGTAAAACATGCTGCACATATTATAAATGATTAATTAAGTAATAGTTGCATTTTCGTACCAATGAGGAAATGAACTATTTGGACCATTTGAAAACCCTTTTATCATTGCAAAAATAATGGACGCATCAGAAAAAATCCCAAGCAAACTGAAATAAATTAGACGTTTGATAATGGCTCTAATCCTAATTTAGTTGTCATAAAAGAACGTTGGGCCTATCCGTTTCTGGTTTGAAATAGAGTATATGAGTTAAATCGACATAAATCATTTTGGGGTGATAAAATACGAATTAATATTTACTAGCATTTTAGTTTGAGCTTTTATAATTGCTTTTACTTAGGAAATAGGAAATTAAAGTTGAGAAAAGTCTATTTTTTTTATTTTTTATATAGCCTACACTATAGCCTAATTTAGTTACACAGGCAAGTTGAAGGTTATGGTCAGGTCTGGATTTAACTCAAATTAAGCCATCAAAACGGTGTACACTGCTGCCACCAGGCGTCTTTAGACATCTGTTTGCTATCTAATAGACAGGTGGTCACCTGAATTTCGATAAATTTGCCGAAATACTATATGCACTGCAATGTTGATAGATTTACAAACAGAACACCTACTGTTGCTTTTTGTAAATTATTAATCTATCAATAGCGTGAGGTAGTATATTTCGGCCATAATTTAATTAAAAATAATTAAACTACAAATGAACATTCACTAACCTCTTGTGCATCATTGTAGTAGCTGCTCCAGTCCGGTGTCTCGTGACCTTCCATCTTCACTGTGCCCAGCATTATGGTGGAAATTCACGGGGCGTAATCATGCAGTTCCTTCGACTGAAGTTTTGGGGCAGAAAATGTATAGGCTATCCTATCCTATTCGAGAGAATGGCGCTGCGCTGTGAGTGGCGGGGATGCGACAGGAGGGGTTGAGGAAAGTGAGGAGATGTTCAATGCAGTGTGTGACCTGTAGTGAAAGATCTTCCCCTCAGTTCGTTACGTCGGCTGTTAATGGTACAACCCACTTTTCAGTAGACTTTTCATTTCCCATTGCTAGGTTGTCTGCAAGCTATTTCCGTCACACCCTCTCAAATCCAAAAACATCATCTGGGGAAGGGAGGCTACCGATTCATTAAAATAAACACGGTTAAATAACTTTTCAACATTTCTGCAACATACATGTACATCTGCTTTTGCTATCGAATAAATTAAGCTGTTTTGAGGGCTTTACCATTAGGCCTATAGAAAAGCATACAACTATTATCTTAAAACTAAGCCTTAAACTGTAAAGTCAATATGTTCTGGAACCCTTACAAACTTTGTTATTAATGTCTTACATATGGTATAGGCTATATGTCTTCAGTGTTTGATATCTTTTTTAGACTGATATCAATTAAAAAGTAGTTCGCCTTGCATCGAATAATCCAGGTTTATAGAAATAATGCTATCATTATTTTTATTAGATATAGGCTAAAGGCATTCTTAATGCTTTAGGTTTATAACACGTATAGGCCTATTTCTATCGACCAGCATTCACTATGACAGTATAGGCATACAGTAAGGTCCTTGTAGGCCAATAAACAGCCATCCGTCCCAATAAATCAACAACTATTTGATAGCGTGAAACTGTCGCGCAAATCATCCAGTTAGGCAACCTGCATGGCCGGCTGTGGTTGTGGTTATATTCGATTCTAAACTCGTTAATGAGCGAATAACATGGGTAATTCGCTCTGGTACACATCGGATTATCTCTGTGGTGTGATCTGTAACACCATCAGGAAAAGAAAATCAATTTGTTGTGGGCGGATTAAAAGGGCCTCAGCTAGTAGGATTCGGAGGTGGCTTTAATGGCAAGGAATTAAAAATCCATTCATTTCAAGCAAATTACTGGATTGGGTGTCTACTGTCTATGTGTAGTTTTGTCTAACTAGTTTAGTTACTCGACTCTAACATAATGGCTGGTGTTATGACTACCCTGGCTGGTTTGGGGATCAGGTCTAGCCTATAGTTTGTGATGTGGGAATCATACATAGATTGCAAGTCAATGCATTGTGGTCAGATGAATATAGCCTATCGGCCTATGTGTTTTGGGCTGTGTAAACATTTTAATTCAGTTATTTCGTCTATTGTTTGTTTAAAAAATAAGGTAAAACCATGTTTTCCATTAATTCGCGGTAGCCAATGTCACCAGACAAGTGTAGTCCTAGATATTTTTGCTATCATAATAATGTCTGAGTAGCCTACAGTGGGGAAATCACACTTGTTCTAGTCCTACAACAGATATTAGCCTCTTCCAATTATATCACAAGGCGTTGATTGATTATGTAGGGTAGGCTATATTTAACTAAGCCCAGCTAGAGTTGCCAGAACAGAATATATTTTATTTTGTAGGGTCTCCAGAAACAGTTAACTGCTCGTGTCTTAATAATATCAATAGGCATATATAAGCCTACACTAGGCCTATGGCATAGGCTATAAAGTTCCGGTTACTAGGCCTACTCATATGCGTATAAGGTCCTTTCATAGATTTAGAGTTAGTAGAATAGACAAAGAGAAGTAGGATCTATTGTCTGACCCAAAACTTACGCTTACGTTTTATCATCTTGATAAGTGGAACATCAAAGAACAATTTTAGTCCCTGTTAGCCCGTGGATTTTTTCTTTGGTAGACAAAAGGGAGAGAAAAAAAATCGTTGTATTGGCTTATCTTTTCCACTTATTCTAGATCTATAAAGACCAGCCTTGCCGCTTGCATTGGTTGCTAAGAGACTCGCAGCAGTTAGCCAGCGTCTTGGCGTAAAATTAGGAAAGTCTAGGAACCTTTACGTCAAAAGTTTTCAAACTTAGTTTCTCACCATGAATGCGTCTGGGTAGGTACATAACTTAGTTTGGTAAGCTTCTTTGTGGACATACCTAAATTGAAGTTAGCGATCGATGTCAGTCAACAATATAGAAACCTCCATAGCGCAGACACTACTACTAACTACTAGTACTAGTGACACCTTGTCCAGTGTGACCGAAGAGAGTCACAAGTCAAGAGGGCGGGGTAGGCTACTAAAACTAAAAGCAAAGAATCTTTCAAAGATGGTTTACTAGTTTAGGCTCTGGTCTTTGGGTACTGCACCAGACAGTCCGGTCACACTTTTCTTTGGGTTGGGTACTTTTAGTTTTAAAGCTAGCTAACGTATTTCAATATAGGTAGTTTTAACCCGCCTTCTATGTCTTGAGTTCTTAGTCTCCCCGTTCCATGCCATTTATTTGAGAGTGGAGGGGATGATTTCTAAATTAAGACAGAAAATACCTTTTTGTTAGAACATCGCGGAGTTTGTGTTTTGTGTTTGAGAAATAAAAGTAATCGTTCATAATTAAAATCGGTAGATTATTTTAGTCTCACTCCCTAATGTCATCTGTGAAATTATTTAATTTACTGTCTTCCTGAAAGACTCTAGCAACATCAATGGAGAGAACCCAAAGGGTGTTTAGGCAAAGCGAGGAGAAAAAGATGAAGAGGAAGGTTGAGATACTCCGTAAAGAGTCTCATCAAGATTTCCTACAGATGATGGTGGCAGCCCACACCCCACAAAGCCCCTTGGCAGCCAGCCACACTCATCCAGTCTCTCCTGTAGACTCTCTGCTTATTCAAGGCTCTTCGGGCCAGGTCCATCCCTTTGAGATTGCCAGCAGAAAATCCAACAGACCCCAAATCAGAACTCCCTTATTATCTCCCCGATCTCCTCTGCCAGCACCACCACATCCACTGTTCTCCAACATATCAAGCAGTCCATTGGAGTTCAATGCGGAGCTGCTGAAGTCCCCACCGGCTTCTGCAGGCTTACCAAAGACTCCTTTAGCTTCTCCTGAGGTATATGTAAACCGAGGAGAGCGGGAGCAGTTGAGTTTGGAGAAAGGTTTGAGAGGCCTAGTTAAAGAAAGAGTGGACAGGTAAAAGCACATATTTTGCACAGTTGTTTTCCTCTGAAATGTTCATTATTCATGTATTTCTGAACTAGTTTTTGAATAAACGTGACTATAAGAAATACCCTCTTTGGCATAATGGGCAGTAACCAAATCCCAGTTTTTATTTGAGCATCTCTCATTTCTCAACAGTACTTTAGGCATGTCTGGACAGAAGACAGTTCACACTCCAGCTCAGAAGCCAGTTATAGCCCATGTAGCAGGGACCACTAAGGTCATCTCTATGTCCCAGAGACCCCAACCTCCCTCCAAGCCTAGATCCCAGTGCCTCCCTTCCAGCCTCAGAGTGTCTACTCACAGACACAGAAACAACATGGAACCAAACCAGGTGTCTGGCTTGGTGAGAAAACAGACTGACAGACGCGTCCGGAGATCCTCGTTCCCCCGGGTAGGACAGGCGCTAAACTCGGACAGCTCTGAGGACAGCTCGGAAGACTCAGGGTCTGACTGCTCAGGAGGGAGCGCCCAGCGGAGAGCTCGGAGGAGAAAGAAGAAAAAGAGGAGGCAAAGAGATGGTTCCCCTTCTCAGAGGAAGGAACCAGAGGACTCCCAAATACATAGAGGATTGAAAATGTGAGTGTGTTGATCGTAACACATTACCCCATAAAGAATACAACAACTTTTAATAATGTATAGTGAAACTAATGTATTTACTATGAAATGATTGGTCATTTTTCCATGTTAACAACAATCTGGATATCTGTTTGAAATAATTTGATTTGACATGATGTGTCAGCCATGATGCAAAGTCATCTACGGAGCTTCTCCAAGAGGCACGGGGCATTGCTGGAGTGCTGATGTCTGAGGACCGGAGTGTGGACAATGGCGCCCCAGAGTCCCAACAGGGGGCGACAGAGATTGTGGTCGAGGGGAAGACACTAGCCAGGGACAGCGGGAGGACGGTGGATGAGATCATCGCCTCGTTGCAGCAAGGCAGCGATGTACCCTCGGCCTCGGACCGGATGATCAAGCAGCTGATGACCAGAGTGCTAGGGGACTGTAGCAGTCCTGAACTCAGCGTGAGGCTTAACAACACTACTTGTATCGCTTAAACATGTTAACCACTCAATATTTAAATGCCTTCAGAGGGATGTTAAAATGTAAATTATATTAGGTAACTAAATATGCAGTTATATTTGTCAGGCTGCTGAACGTAATGAATAAATGTAGATACTCTATTTGTACCAGCAAATAAATATGAACATGCATAGCTTTCCAAACCAATATTATTTTTTTCTCATTAAAAAAGGAAGAAGAGGAGTCGGTGCCAGAGTCTGAAGAGTCAGTTGTGGTGGAGGCGTCCATTGAGAGCAGCCCTGTCCAACAAATGGTATATCGGTCCCTTTAGATATTTGACGATGTTGTATTGTAATGGGTGTGAAATCAATTTTTGATAACTAGTTGTCAGATATAGGAGACTTTTGTTAGATGTGTATGACAAATAATGAATAAGGGTATTTCAACATATTATCATAAATCACATTTTGTTCACAATTAAGCCTAAATTGAGATTGGCTTAGTCTATAGGCTTGATATAGGCATTTTATAACACACTGTATACTCTCTCATATACAGTGTATGTTACATTGTAAGAGTAATATCTCAACTGTGAGCGTTCCATGTTTCAAGCCAGCAGTTGAAAGTAGGTATAGGGTATTTATATAAGCAATGAAGATGGGGTCACATTGTAAGATGCATCTTTCGACTGTCTGAGCGTTCCATGTTTCAAAACAGCAGTTAGAGGTGTGTATAGGGTATTTCTTCTTTTTGATCATCTGGCCGTGCCAAGAGCGGATATAGAGAGGGGTGGCTATGAGACGTCATTGCTCACCGTTAAGCCTTCTGGAGGTGTAGTGGGTTCAAATTAACAGAACATCCAAGATGGAGGGTGCCGACTTGACATCCCCAATGATATATGTACTCTCAACCGAAATCCATTCTAAATATTGTTTTTTGAAGTGCCCATCTTGCAGTATGGCATAATGGATATTTTAACATCATATACTGTGTATTTTGAAATGTTAAACACACAGTATACATGCATTAAAAACACAGCATTCTGTTTTAGGAGGAAACATCTCCAGTCATACCTGACATCTGTCGGAAACGGGTATGGGCGAAAAAGGAAAGGGTAAATCTCAGACCTATTCAACTAACTGCTGCCCCACCTGGAAAATACAAGATGGACGACACCAAGCCAGTGGAGGAAGCTAGCCTCGACGCCTCATGTCTATCTACAGAGGTGTGTGTGTCAGTATTTTTGAGAGTAAAGTTGGATGTATTTGATCAAAACTCATTACATTTGTAAAACATTGTCAAAAATTTATTTTAAATTAAAATTATCTTTACCAAAGGTTTCTTATGCAGACATAGTAGCAGTCAAAGGAGAAGCCAAAATCCAGGTCCAGAGACCCAGGAGAGGCCCTTTATTGTACAAACCCATCCAAGGCCTCTCACTGTTGGCCACATGGGCCCCAAAAAACAAGTGAGCATCTCAATTAATTAAATGTATTTTCTAATGTAGTATCCATGTTCTATTGGCATTATGTTGTATTGTGAACACTTCCCAAAATAGTTAATTGAATATGGTCCTTTAAGAACAAACTTGTTTTAGGCCGACTGTATGATTCATCGTAAACAGTGTGTTTTTAAGTACCATCAACCTAACAATGATGAGTCTCTATTTTCAAACGTACACATGTTATGCTGTTTCTTTTTTACATTCTTAACTCACTTGGTTATCAGTGGAGCCATCGGTCCCACCTTGGTTTTTATGACTGGCGGTGTCGCACACACATTCGCATTCACACACTAATCAAGAGGGAGTCTTTTAGTGGCAGGGCTGTTGTCAAAACCACCCACCTGGTTAGAAAGCATTTGACTGAGAGTAATTACAACTCCTGACTCATATATTAGGCCCTTTATCATGCACTCTATCACTCATACGTGTGTTCTCTCCCTCTCCTACATACACACATTGACACACTCAGAAACTCACGCCTGATCTTTCCTAACCCACAGCCTCTCTGTAGTCTACCGTGCAGTCAGTCTAGGGCTGAGGCGCCGACACACTTCCCCTGGCTCTGACATGAGCTCCTAAGTCAGTCACACAGGCCAGATTTACAACATAAATACAAGCTGTACTTTGGAGCGCTGCCTGCTGAGTGCTCACCAACCTGCTTTTCTCACTGGCTGACTGTATGACTGCCTGTTTGTTGCTTACTGACCTGCTTCTTCACGTTTTCCCGCTGGCCTACCTGTCTGTGTGTCTCCTCACGTACACGATTAACCTCTCAATTATTGGCCTCTCCGCCTCCTAGCCCCGGGTCACCTGAAGGTTACTTGAAAATACTGACGAGATGCGTCATCGGGGAACGGCCAGGAATGGTGGATAAACGGAGAGAAACAGAGGGAAAGAAAGCTCTTTATAGAGTTCTAGGTAGATAGATGGTGAGAGAGAGAGAAACAGAAAAGGCAGGAGTCAAGGAACCCTGTCCACACACTGACAAAGGAATGCTTGTCTCATTCAAAGCCCAGCCAGTGACTTTGTGGTGACCTTACAGGTTGGTGAGTGGGGCATACCTGACCTAGCCTAGAGAGGCTATCAATCTCTGAGGTGGCAGCTCCTAAAGTGAACACCCAAGCCCTAATAAATAGCCACTGACAGGTTTGAACCGCTAGTAAAAGGAGGTGGAGGGCCTCTCAGTACAAATAGCCCACACACAGAGCTACACACATGACGGCGCGCTCTCACAGTCACACGGACACTCGTGCATGTGCGCGATCACACACACACAAACACACACTGCATGCCAGGTTCTATCCTGTCTCCAGTTCAAAGAGTGGTGAGAAGTAATGGCAAGGGATGATCTGAGCAAATAAACCTAAACCTGAACTTTGTCTGTGTTGTGCCATACAACACCCAGCCATATCCCACACTGTGTCTCTTCATGCAAAAGATAATGTGTGTGTGGGATGTTGAAATGTTGACATTCTTGAACATAGCAAATCCACGTCTTGTTTTTTTTTTTTAAAGTTCAAAGGGAATCTTCTGACGGTTTTTCCATACCTGACTCCAGTGTGTTGTCTTAATGTGGGCTGCGCTGTGCCTGTGCTAATGCCAAGTACAAAAATACCTGAGACACAATGTACCGTTTGCAGACGAATACGTACCAATGTGTTCTACATGTGATCATTATGCAGCTTGAGCTGCGATAGCTCTCCCGCCTTACATCCTCATGTACCCAGGGAGAATGGATTTAGAATCGTAACTTAGCCATAATTTTCCAATCTACCACTCCTGCCCTACCCCTCAATTTCTTCCTTGAAAACACAAATTTTTTATAGATTGATTGTTGATGAACTTATGGATGTTTTGTGACTCATTGACGACACTGTCTGATGTGTTAGTACACTGTGAATACATTCTGATTTAGTACATGCTCTGTGAAGACCCAGCATTACTGTCTCAGTGTCACATGTGTGTTACTCCCTTCTTTTAGTATGGCTGGACATGATACATGCTCTGTGAAGACCCAGCATTACTGTCTCAGTGTCACATGTTTGTTACTCCCTTCATTTAGTATGGCTGAACATAAGACCATCCACCACCTGTGCACAACACCAGCGAGCCAAGTTCTACCTGTGGAGCTGCAGCTGGTCTCCAGGGTCTGCCACACGATCAATAAACTCAGCGCACCACCACAGTTTTACCAGCAGAGGGCAGCACTACAGCACATTGACGCTCATCCTGACAGACTCAGGTCAGGGAGACCTCTCTACTTTTAAACCTTAGGGGCGTTTCACGGTACAAAATAACCCAGTTAATGAAATGTGAATCTCCTGCCATTTCCAGGATTCTAACCGAGGGCCTGCCATGTGTGAGTGTACCGGAGCCAACTGAAGTGTCTGTCCCCGAGCTGTCACCGGCAGGTCCCTCTGACCTGGCAGACTGGCAGAGAATAGCCGAGTACTATGTGGAGAAGCCCAGAATGCTGCTGGACGGACACGCAGTAAGATCATCTGGGCCTTTTGTTTCTATTTCACAAGAGCATCTCTTAATAAACATCCCCCATAGTTTACCTTTTTTGGTGTGTTATGGTTTATGACTCCCATGTGCTAGGTATCCACTTGCATGGTTTCCTTTCCTTCAGATGTCCCTGTGTTCCAATGAGCTGAAGATGTTCTGGAGCCCCGCTCCTCCTAAGTTCAGCTGTGCCCCTGCTTTCGTCAGACACAAACTCTGCCCGAAGTACCAAGTAAGCAAGCAACCTGCACAATAATAGTGTGTTCATTTAATTTACGGTAACAAACACTCTGTACTGTAGCAAATTGGCACACTGTACACACAACTACAAGTACACAGAACACAAACACTCTAAATACTATGCATGCAGTCGATTATGTAATCAGTTGATTAAATTTCCGACACACAATTGAATTAGAGGTGGCAACCAAACCGCTAACTCTTCATATTAGTTAGTGCTTCACTGCAAACCAAGGCTGGAGCCTGTACTATATACAGGTAAAGGCAGACTTATGTCAGAAATCTCTCTACCATCTGGTCTCAGCATGACTCAAGGGAGGGACAGGAGACCTTTTTGTTTTTTTGAATACTGTCACGCATTCTCACTCAGTTTGCAGGACTGAATGTATTTAAATCGAATTCTGCTACAGCAGTATAGAAGATAAACATGCATCTTACCATTTAGCAATAATTGTGTTTATAGAGCAGTGTCTTATTAGTGTTTTTTTTTGTCACCCAGGCAACCAGACCTGATTTATCCAGTGAGGAGCTGTATGATGACCTACAGGTTCTAAGGGTGACATCGTCTAATGACACAGTCATCGACTCTAGTATGACTACGGTCAGTCCAATCTACACAAACATTCAAACACTTATCACACACATGAATACATAGAGGATCACGCATCATAACAAAGAGTAAGCCTCACGCAACTATTTCACAGGGGAATGTGCTGTCTAGAAAATGTACGTCCCTGAATGACCTGACGATAGCCGAGCAGACATCTCCACAGTCCGGGAACCCCAGCACTGAGAGGGTAGGCTTTACAGGAAGCAGGTTTCACTGACCCCACTAAATGTTACACATTTCACTGTCGGATGTAAAGCCTATGGAAAAGCAAAATGCCACACAAGGTATTAATTTAATCTGGTGTGGACTAGGGACAGCAGTGTGGTTTGGGCGTAGACTCCTTATGGTGGCACCTGGTAGCTCTGTTAGCCATCTGTCCTTCCCTGACACCCCTTTGTTGAGCTGAAGTATCATACAGTCATCACTAGAAAAATGTTTTCTCGCCTTTTCGTTACATAAAAACGAGCAGAGGAAGCGTCCCCGCTCAGCCCCTACCCTCCACCCAGACTCTGAGAGCACCCTGAAGGTCCGTTGTGATTACAGTGCCATCACCAGGGAGCTGCAGGTATGTAAAGCCACAGCTTGTAGTTTTTCTACCATTCTTTTTTTTTATTAGCCCTCATCTTGCCTCCCCAATAGGTTAATGCCATCATATTATTGATATAGTAATATTATAGACCTTTGCCCAAATTATTTGCATGTTTGCAGCTTTTTTCAAGTCAATCACAATTTTTCTAAACCCATGTTGAAATTGACAACAGCTTAAACCTTGTTATTTATTCACTGCAAAACAATCAAATTCATATTTTTAAATAAATAGGGTAAATTATAATTTGGAAATAGTACAATGTAAAATGTTCCAATTCACTGGTAGCCTAGATTTGTAAGGGGGATTGTTAAAGAGAGAACAATATGTTGTGCTCTCAGGCTGTGAAGCAGCAGCTGTCCTCTGCCATGCCAGCTAGTGAACCTCCATCGGACTCCCAGCCTCAGAGCGTGTCCACTGGCCAGCAGCAGGTAAGGCAGAATATCGCTAGCATGTTCTCTTCACATTTGGCAGGTTATGGTAGACTTTGAGATTACTCCCATTATTCACTTTAGTGAGACACTTGCAGACATAGTTAGACATACATAGACATACATAGAGTAATTGATTGGTACAATATTGTGTTACATTCTCAAGATGGCTTATAAAAATCCTTTGAAATGGCCTGTTCTCCCAGGCAGACATCCAGCCTCTGCCCAACCAGCTCCCCACTGATCAGGAGACTGCTGTGGGTTCCAGCCCGTGCCTGGGCTCCCTCCAGCAGCAGCAAAAGCAGCCGAGGAAAGGGCAGAGGGGCAGGGTGCAGTGTGTCAATAGCCCCCATGCCAAGAAGAAGACCATAAAGGGGAAGAAATTCAGTCCCGCCAAGTTATCCTACGTCCAACAAAAATTCAACGGAGACTTAAAGGAGACTCCACGTCAACTCACCAGGTAATGTGAGAAAGGATCTGTATATGCAACCTCACGATGTAGGTGTTGAAAAGAAAACACCATACATGAGAGGGAATTGCTAGCAAGGTAGCCCTTGATGCTGAAGAAAGTATCTATTTTTATGTACGTGCATGACCGTATTCTCCAGGTCTGAATCCCTGTCCAGTCTGCTGGCCAAACCCAGCCCTAAGCCCCCAGAAGAAACACCTTCCCTCTCCTTGCCCCCCCGAGTGTCGAGCGTACCACTTCTGCTGGACTTTGAAGATTTCTCCAAGGCGCGGGGCGGCATCCCGGACACGGTGCTTCACAGGGAATGGGTGAGAGACATCTGGGAAGTCTGGTTTGACGAGCTCTTCCCCCCACTGGAGGAGAGCAGTGGCCCAAAGAAAGACGAGGCTAAGAAGGGGGCGGGTCAACAGGCCAGTGGGGCTCTTGAGGCTCAGAGGTAGGCACAACTCAACTGTTTGTTGAAATCTTGAGATTTCAAACTAATTTCGGTCCCGGTGGGCCGCAAGACAATGCTGCCCGGTGCTGTGTCTATAATCGAGACGCCGTCCTGCAGTGCTCTGGTTGCTACTTCTTTTCCTGTGCTATTGTGTTCTGATGACCCCAGGAAGCCAGAGGAGAAGGGCCTGACGGAGGATGAGATGAGGAACCTGGACCGCGTTGACTTGTCGCTGACCTTGGATGAAGGCTTGACCACGGCGGACCTGGAGAGCGAAGTGGCCAGCCTCACCCAGGCCCTGGCAGAGCAGCAGCACGGCAAGCTCTGCCCCTTCCACCTCTGCAGACGTGGGGCTCTCCACAAGAAGCTGGGGCGACTCAACCAGGCCATGGACGACCTCAATGCGGTGAGTACTCTTTCCAAATAGACACCCTGTGAGTGATGTTTAAGTTGGCCTAATTCATCTGAAGTAATGTTGAACAGTGGTTAGTAATACATAACTGGTTGAACTGTGCTTGTATTCCAGGCCATAGCCTTAGAGCCAACCCTGTTGAATGCCTACTGGCACAGACACAGCATCCACCTGCTACGGAATAACCAGAACAGCGCTCTGGAAGACCTCAACTGTGTCATCAAGCTCAACAAAAAACATGCTGGTAGACCCCTGATTTTGTCTCTGTCTTGGTGAAGTGTAATGCAAAATATGCAAAATGTCACAAGGTTTCGTAATATAACCATTTGTGTTTCGGGAATAAAGGTGTATGCAGTCCAAGCGCTATAATTTTTCTGGAGACAAGAGGGACGCTTTTGTCGCATAGACAAAATGTCGCTCTTAATGTAGCACCAACCCTAATGCGTTCGACCTACCCACTATTAATTACCATCATTACTCCTGCTTCTTCTCACTCAACAATAAGCTCCCCTCAGCTAAAAGGATCTGATGTAATTACTCTACACGCTGTTTGATTTTGCTGCTGCTGCAGCGCACTCTCAAGAAAGTCACATTTGAAGTGCTTTCCTCCCCCCAAAGATGGCACTACACCGATTAAAAGATTTGCACAATATATTTTTAGTAATATAAGTGACAAACATCTTAGTAGCGGCTTAAGTGTTGCCCTCTGGAGGATTGGACTCTCGAAAGCCTGGATAAGGGCTCTATGTACTGTATAATATCGCAATCTTAACACAAACATGCTCCTAACCTATAAAAAATAACTCTTCCTAATCCTGTTCATAATTTAACCATCAGTTTTTGGCAGAATCCATCTAAACTAGGCCAGATATAACAACCTTTATTATCAATATCCTCCAGACTCCTTCAAATCAAAAGCAGAGATCTACAGAGCCAAAGGGGATTCCACCCTCGCCATCATCAGCTACACCCAGGCTATCAAGTGCAATCCACAGGATGACGATAACTACTTTAAGAGGGCACAAATGTACGAGAAGAGGAACGAGATATTCCTGGCCATGGAGGACTATGCTAAAGTAAGCTCCCAGACACACACACATACACACAACTGAATTAAACATACTGTACCTCTCCTTGCTCTCTGAGGCCGACAAATAGTGCCTCCCCTTCTGCAGACGTTCTCCATCAACCCAGCCCGTATCGATGCCCTGATGATACACGGGCTGCAGTACTTCAAAACCGGTAACTGGATGGTGGCCCTGTCGGACTTCACCCTGATGCTACAGCATAACCCCGGGCTCGCCAAGGCTAGGTGTGTGTGTGTGTGCGCGCATGTGTATGGTTGTGTACTATACAATGCACAGTCATTACAGATCTCTTATACTGTAGAGACCCTTCAAAACTGATGTGTTTTTCCAGGACGTACAGGGCCCGTATCTATAGCAAGATTGGTCAGTACCAGGAAGCCATAGAAGACTTCTCTATAGCCGTCCATCTGGAGCCCAACAACTGGCTGGCTTTCTATCATAGAGGCTGTCTGCTTCAGAAGAGGATGCCAGATATGGCCCTAAGAGACCTTAGCACTTCCAGTAATACACACACAAACACACACATTCTAACACACTATAGGAAGTGAGGTATTTACAGGCTATTTGCTCATCTGTATATGTAATGATAGGCGTTTTTAGTGTTTTTATATATATATATATGTATATATGCATACATGCGCACATTGAGACCTTTTGTGTGTTTGCAGTTCTGATCAACAACAGCAAGGAGAACCTGAGTGCCTTCCTTCACCGGGGCCTGCTCTACACACAGAGGAAGCAGTGGCAGCAAGCCGTGTCAGACTTTGAAGCTGTGATCAAGCTAGACAGGTAGTATGTGTGGGTGTGTGTGTGCGTGTGTAAGAGAAATAGAGACGGGGAGATCAAACTGGGTAGGTGACAACATATGACCCCTCACTGTGACTCAAGCTAGACCAAAGTCACTGTGATGACTCAGAAAGATGTGGTTTTGTGTGAGTGTGTGTGTGCATGAGCGAGTGTGTGGGTGCACATTTTATGTGTTTGGAAAATGGTATAGTCTGTTCAACTCTGTTGTATCCTTCCAAAGAATTTAAATTTTGTGCACTGTTGCCAAAACAAGTGAGCTGCTAACAGGCAGTGAATAGATAGCAGAAAGACCACTCATCCTTTGGGAATTGACTGAGGAAAACTGTTTTCTAGAGATTCAGGATGGCAGACTATTTTCTACTCTACTCAATGCTTAGAGGGGAAATCTGAGTGGAACGCTGTACTACTTCTGATTTTTCTTCATAGCGCAGCCAAGATCAAATTATTTCCTTTAGTGCTTTTCACTGTGATTTTTTGAGAGTTTCTCTTAGGCCATACTTATAACATAAAGTTGTGGGGTTTTTTTTATAACAGAGACTTTTCAAATGCTTCATACAGTATCTGTAATATGGCATGACAGCTGTTGCTTTTCGGTCCTAAGTTTTGATGATTAGTATAACTTTCTCTTTGTTTTATTCTGTGATGGGTAATCCCTTTGTCCTCAGAGTTCTATCCGTAGGTATCTTTGCTATCTCCCCCTCATAGACCTACCTACCGTGCGTGTCTGTTTTCTAGGACTGTGGCGGTGGCCCATGTAAACCTGGGTTTAGTCTACATGTTGAAGATGAACATGAGCTCCGAGGCGGTGAACATGTTCAGCAACGCTCTGAGGGCCGACCCCACGTACATCAGGGCATACATCTGTCGGGCACAGGCACACCGCAATGTAAGGCCTCTCTGGCTGTACCTTCAGCTACTTCAGAGCAGTGTAGCTCATTGTGATCTTTTTTGTTTGCTTTTGATTAGTTGTTCTGAATGTTTGTGTTGTTTCTTCTTTTTATTAATCTTTTAAAAAAAAGTTGAATGACCTGAAGAATGCTCTCAAGGATTTAACTCGTGCCACTCATATGAAACCAGATGCACAACAGTTGTACATTATGAGGTTAGGTCATTTACTCTACAGGCAATAAAATCCTGTTGACATGAAAAATTAAGCATTACATTATGTTATTTCCTTCTCATTTCTGTGCACCTAAATATTTATCATAATATGTTTTTATTTACATTTTTATAATGAAACCGTGCATTGATAGCGTTGCTGTCTCTTTTCTCTTTGCCTTCAAGGGGTCAGTTCCTATGCGACATGGAACGGTTTGATCTGGCCACTCTCTGCATCAAGTATGCTGCAGAAATGAAGCAAGGTACAGGGCTACTGTATGGCCATGTCCCACTGAAAAGGGCCAGATGTGATCTTTCAAAGCCATTATTTTCAGATGCTGCAAACCCTGTCCTCTTTTCTGTTCCACTATGTCATCTTGTCACTTCTCCTTTCTCTCAATTTTCTTTCCCATCTCTTACATTTTTTTTCCAGCTCTGGGTTCCTCCCCCATCCAGCAGGCAGTCGTCCAGTCTTTCCTTGGCAATGACGCCAAAGCCATCGCCTGTCTGGAGGCCGCCACCAGCACCCGACCCTCCCCACCCATCCTCATCCTCCTGGGCAAGACTGAGATGAAGGCTCGCATGTTCACAGTGCGTTTGTTTATGTTGTGCTGCAGGGGTCAGCGTTTAGAGGATATCGCTGGGTGGGACATGTTATTGAAGGGAAGTCCTTATTGTGACAGGGTACTTTGTGTTGGCTCTCTGTCTGTAGGAGGCAGTGGAGAGCTTCAGGAAGGCTCTGATTCTGCTGAGCCCCGATGAAATCAATCTGTGTAATGTCACGGAGGCTGCAGAGGTCTTCTACCTGATTGGACTCTGTTATATGACCATGGTTCAGCTTCAACAGGTATTCACATTGATATGCACACATGCACATACACACAAATAGATGGAAAGACTTGTATGCAAAGAAATTGGGTCGATTGCGTCAGACAATTGGAAAATATATCGAATGTTCATTTTCTAAATCCATATAAAGTACAATAATTTTTCCCTTGTAAAGAGAACGTTGTTTTAAAAGATAAATTATAATTGTATATTTATATATACATCTATGTATGAACTGTATATATATATATCTATCTTAAAAAATATATATATATATACATATATATATATATATATATATATATATATATATACATACACACACACACACACACACACATAAACTGTATATACACACAAATGCACAGTACCATTTTCATTTGGCTTAAACAGTACAGAAAAGGGTTTGAAATTGAGTACCACTCTGATTTATGTAAATGGTGCTAAATTAATGATGCCTTATTTCAGGGTATTTCTCTGGTTTAATGCATAAAATCACTTGCGCTTCATTTAGTAAATACTGTGACAGGAAAATGGAAAAGCTTGGCTCTGTCGTCTCACAGATTGTGTGTGTGTGTGTGTGTGTGTGTGTGTGTGTGTGTGTGTGTGTGTGTGTGTGTGTGTGTGTTTGTTTTATGTCTTTGCCAGG
>JAVQIZ010050968.1:0-13080 GCA_036023535.2 Galaxias brevipinnis
CTCTCTCTCCCTCTCTCCCTCGCCCGCCCCCCCCCCCCTCTCTATCCCTCTCTTTCTTCCTCCTCCCAGGCGGCCTGTCACAAGGAGCGCCACGTCTCCCAGAAGGCCGTGTCCTTCATCCACGACGTGCTGACGGAGGTGTTGACCAGCTGGGCCGAGCTGCCCCACTTCCACTTCAACGAGGCTCTCTTCAGACCCTTTGAGCACATCATGCAGCTAGAGCTGTGTGACGAGGACGTGCAGGACCAGGTGGGGAGCACACGCACGCACGCACGCACACACACACACGCACTGACGCCTACCCAATTGCATGACCCAAGGCTGTCAGAATTATTTTTCAAATTTAGGTCCAAATGTTAATGGCCACACATTTTCCACGCATTTTTTTTGTGGTAACTGTTTTAAAGGACAGGGATATCCCATCATGCTTCATGCCTTCATGCATACTACTGCCCTCATGCTGCTTTGGTGTGTGTGTGTGATTGTTTGATTGTGTGATTGTCTGTCTGTGTGTCATTTTGTCTGTGTGTGTGATTGTGTGATCGTCTGTCTGTGTGTGATTGTCTGTGTGTGTGTGTGCGTGTGCGTGTGCGTGTGTGCGTGCGTGCGTGCGTGTGTGTGTGGGACAGGTGATCACGTCCATCGGGGAGCTGGTGGAGATGTGCTCCCCTCAGATCCTGTCCGGCTGGAGGCCTCTCTTCAGCGCCCTGCGCACTGTCCACGGCAACAAGACCGACACCAAGGACTACCTGATCGGGGAGTACTCCATGGGTGAGCCCGCGCTCGGCGCCGTGTACTTCTGGACCTGCTCAGACCCCCCCCTCCCCCCGGCTGCTCTCAGTGCTTTATTACAACCCCATGTCTCGTTACGAAAAACACAGTCATCCAGAGGCTTAGCGTTAGCATCGTTAGCGAGGCTCGGCGGCGCTTTACGACCTCACATAAAACGGTATGCTCCAGCCTGGTGATTAGTGCGTTTCATTTGTCTGTCTCCTCCAGGGAAGTCTCAGGCGCCGGTCTTCGACGTGTTCGAAGCCTTCATCAACACGGACAACATCCAGGTGTTCGCCAACGCTGCCACCGACTACATCATGTGCCTGCTGAAGTTTGTCAAAGGATTGGGTGAGTTTCACACAGCCCCTCTAGATAATAACATTGGCTCTACTGATTGACTATGCTATGAAATGGGTGCCCCCCAGACACACACAGACACACACACACTCGTTGTGGTTGAGATGCTGTTTTTGTGTGTGCCCACTAGGGGAGGTGGACTACAAGGAGATTGGAGACTGCGTCCACCTGTCGGGCTACAGCTCCACTGACTTGTGTCTGCCGGCTCTGGACTACCTCAGGAAGTGCTCCCAGGTCAGACCTCCCTCAGGGCCCTGTAAGGCCTCACACTGGGATCATTACCTTATGTGTAAACGTGGACAGAACCACATTAGACAAAAACAACTCCATTCCCTCACGCTGGGATCCTCCCCTGGTTCTCTCAGCTGCTGGCGAAGATCTACCGGATGCAGTCCAAGCCGGTGTTCCTGGGGGCGCGGCTGGCCAGTCTGCCCATGAGGGCCCAGGAGCGGACGGTGAGCAGCGAGGACCGCATGGACGGCGTCCTGGCCGAGTTCGACGATGACACAGGTCAGGCAGCCCTTTTATTTTTGACCTTTTCCGCCTGGTGATTCTGACTGGTTCTAACTGGTTCTGACTGGTTCTGACTGGGACGTGGGGCTCTCCGTGTCTCCACAGGGCTGATCCAGGTGTGGATCCTGCTGCTGGAGCAGCTGACGGCAGCCGTGTCCAACTGTCCCCGGCAGCACCAGCCCCCCACCCTGGAGCTGCTCTTCTCTCTGCTCCGAGAGGTTACCAACGTGCCAGGTCTCTCTCTCACACACACACACACACATATATACACACACACACACACACACACACACATATATACACACACACACACATAGACATACAGAAAGACATACATACATACATACATACACACACACACACACACACACATACACACGCACATTGACATACAGACATACATACACACACACACACAGACATACAGACTTACATACACACATGCACACACACACACACAGACATACAGACATACACACACACATACAGACACACACATATACACATACATACAAATACACTTACACACACACATACACACACACACACACACACACACATATATACATACAGACTCACACACACACGTGCAAATGCATATACATACACACATACACACACACACACACACACACACACACACACACATGCAAATGCATTCACGAAGGCGAGTTGTACACTCTCTTATGAGCGTTCGCGTTCCGATCCGTTTCCCTCTCCCAGGTCCGGGTTTTGGCATCTTCGCTGTCATCCAGCTCCTGCTTCCCGTGATGTCCCTGTGGCTGGAGCGTAGCCACGGCGACCACGCATACTGGGACGTGGCCGCCGCCAACTTCAAGCACGCCATCGGCCTGTGCTGTGAGCTGGTGGTGGAGCACGTCAACAGCTTCATCCACTCAGGTACCCCAACGAGCTGTCCGGAATCACCTGCTATTTACCCCTTTATGGAAGGGAGTGGGCTCTCTGCCTTTGTCCAACAGACCTGATCTAGCTAACGCCTGAGCTAGCTAACGCCTGAGCTAGCTAACAGCGATTGATTCTCCTCATGGTGTGCCTGTGTGTGTTGTGCTCCCTCTGCTAGACATTGGCTATGAGTCTCTGATCAACTTGATGCTCAAGGACTTGTTCAAGCTGTTGGTTGCCTGTGTCGCTGAACCAGCAGAGACCATCTCCAGAGTGGGCTGCTCCTGCATCCGGTATGACACACACACACACACACACACTCTCTCACTCTCACACACACACACACACACACACACGTGCATAGATACACACGCACACAGGTATGCAAACACAATTTCACATAGTCTATGGGTCATTCACCAATATGCGTTTAATGTTTCCTTTCTGTAGCGTACATCTTTATCCTTACGCGTGTGTGTGTGTGTGTGTGTGTGTGTGTGCGTGTTCCAGGTATGTGTTAGTGACCGTAGGCCCCGTCTTCACGGAGGAGATGTGGAGGCTGGCGTGCTGCGCCCTTCAAGACGCCTTCTCTGCCACGCTGAAGCACGTCAAGGTACTCCCCTCACGGGCCAACATCAACAGCACGTGCCCAGCCACCAGTAGCATGGTTCGCTAACGCTGAACTTAAAGCACCACAATGCTGCCCTCCCTATGCGCCTCCTCCAGCACCTTAGCCGGGGAGCTGCTGTCCAGCGTGCCACCGTGGCCCTGTGTGTTCCCACGGCCAGGGAAGATGTATCCACTGGTATTGTGACTTCCAACTGTAATCCTGAGGGTAGAACGCTGAACAATATTGCTCTTCTCAAAGATCTCTTTTCTCTCCTCTCCTCTCCTCTCCTCTCCTCTCCTCTCCTCTCCTTTCCTCTGCTCTGCTCTGCTCTTCTCTCAACTTTGCACAAGTGGGCGTTAACATTGAACTGTGCTGGCTGTCACTCAAGTAGTTCCAACAAGATAGAGCTGTCATTTGAAAGCCAATTCTCTTGTAACAAACTGGTTAAAACCTTATTATGCCCCAAGCCTTCAAAATGTCAGTAAATCAGGTCACACGATAAAGATAAAATGTGTTTTGAGCAGTCCCTTCAGAAGGAAAGCAGCCAGCATATTATGATGACGTAACATGAAACAAATTGCATCCAGCTGTACATAGTCCTGGATGACATCATACTGTCGACATGATGATCTTAAGCTTATCAACGTTATGTTTTCATCTCTCTTACCAAGTCGCAATAGCTGATTAAACAGCCTCAGTAAGACATGTTGAGACAAAGTGCTGGCTGAAGGCCTAACGCGGTTCTCACCGTACGGAGCGCGTTAGACTTCCTGTTTGTGTTTTTGTTGTCGGTCATGTTTTGTTTACCAGAAGACTGTGATGAAGGCGAGGAGCGTTCGACAGCGCATGAGTGATTCTGGTCCAATATTGCAGTAATATCTCCCCACTTTTAATCTGCTTTGCAGCTTAAAAGCAACTGCCTTTTACATAGACTGCTGTGTGCGTGTGTGTGTGTGTGTGTGTATGCGTTTGCTTCTGCTAACACGGATACACGCATAGACAGAAATGTTTTCTTAATACGTATTTGATGTGTGACCTTTCAACTTCAACCTTTTATGATGTAACTTTTAAGAATCACGTAACGGGTTGCCATATACGCGCAGCGTGTCGGCACTCAATGTATTGTCAGTCTGGTCAAGCCATCTTACACTGTGGACGTTGATCCTCTCAGAGATATTTATGTCTGATCTATGGAACGGCTTTATATAAGGCCTGTGGCCAGAGGTCGTGCATGCAGGTCAACTCGGATAAACAGCTCTGTACAAGAGTTGTCACTCAAGATGCTCTTGCAGTACATGTTTGAACATACTAGCAGTTTGAAGTATTTGGGTGACAAGAATTATACACATTTTTATAATCTATACCCTTTTTTAAAGGGAGAAATTATGATGTCGAGCACAGCTAAGCACATATATTTGAATAAAACTCTTCATACTTTTATGTTTTAGCATGCACTTTTGTTATGTTTTTGTACGCGATTTTATTAACGAAGCTTGAATAATTTAAATATTTATATGCCAGTTCATGGACTGTGCAGCTCTGTTGATGGTGGGCAGGGGTTTGGACAGGGGTTTGTTTTCGCTTGAGCGGTTCTGAAAAGTACGTCTCACTGCGCGTTCTGCAGAACCTTCTGGCGTGTTTCCGGAGCGGCTCCGACAGTTTCTCCGGGGACGCCTGTGAGGTGACGGTGGCCGCTCCGTCCCATTCCCCCTCCGCTGAGGCCGAGTACTGGAGGATCAAGGCCATGGCCCAGCAGGTCAGCGAGAGCACTGGAACATTCACTCACTCACTCATTCACTCATTCACTCATTCACATTGAACCAGTTGGGCATACTTTGGGGCCGAGTACTGGAGGATCAACGCCATGGCCCAGCAGGTCAGCGAGAGCACTGGAACATACACTCACTCACTCACTCATTCACATTGAGCGAGTCAGGCTTACTTTGCGCTCCCATAAACAAAAGGCCGTTAAACTACAAAGTTGCTGCTTTCGTGTCGTCGCTAGGCAGTGAGTGTGAGTCTCTTCCTGTCTGCAGGTGTTCATGCTGGACACCCAGTGCTCCCCTAAGACCCCTAACAACAAGGAGGGCTTTGAGCATGCTCAGTCCTGCGTCCTCATCATTGAGCTGCCCTCAGACCAGCAGTCCAACGGACATACGCAGAAGAAGTGGGTGAACCTCGATCTCACACACACACACACACACACACACACCAAAAGAACTGTACCTTTAATTATACCCTTGAGACAGAGGCGCAGTCCGTTTCATCCCGTCATTAACATTCTCTACTGTACCTCTCCCTTCCCTCCGCTGCCTCAGGAAAATTTGGTAAGGCTTGTTTTGGCTAACCTCTCTGCCATGGCTGTGGATTAGCAGCCATACGGGGAGGAGAAGCAGGCCCCTATGATACCAAAGCACATAAACAGAGCTTTTATGAAGGTTGAATGGCACCAAAGAGATGTCTGTTCTGGTCTGTCGCTGTGTTGTTCATTTCATACAGTGGGAACAGATGGCATGCCCAGGATAATCAGGATTGCCGGTGGAAAATAAGTGTTCCCTTGGCGCAAAGTTCATTCAAGTCAAATCTCTCGCATAGTCAAATCTCAACTACCGTATCGATGCTTTGATCAAGCCGAGCGGGATTACTCACAGAAATATGGGTTTATTTTGTTGTCCGAGTGGTTGGCTGCTGGACGAACCAACCACCATCTTCTTACGATCCACTTTAGGGAATCGGGTTGCACGGTTTTAAGCATTTTTTTTTTCAGGCAAATCTGAAACACTGTGACGTCAAATGCTTTAAAGATGGCCTGCTCTAAAATCTATTCAAAGTTTCTAGGAACTGCATGTGATTATGACATTCTCACACACTGCATGGCTTTAAATATTTTGTTTGCTGGTAACCCCGCTTTTGTGTCTTGTCCAATTCTGACTGTATGTGACTGTAGAATGTCTAAATGAAAAAATAAAGCCTTTGTTTTTTTCCCCCCCACAAACAAAAAGTCATACATTCCTTCACTTCTTAAACATTTTTGAGTCATTATGACTTTTTAATATGTCCGTCTTCCTCCCTCGCCCCGGCACGGTCCAGCATCCCCTTCCGGACCATCGTGGTGAGCCTGCTGTCCCACCAGGTCCTCCTCCAGAACCTCTATGACATCCTGCTGGAGGAGTTCGTCAAGCAGCCCGAGACACACGACCGGGCCACCCCCGTGACCTCCGACCCCGGCCGGCCCTCCGCAGGCTTCCTGCGCTACATCTCCATGACCAACCTGGCCATCATCCTGGACCTGCTGCTGGACTCCTACAGGTGGGCCCCTTCCCTCGGCCCCCGCGCCCCCCCCCCCACCTCGACAGGCACCGCAGTGTTCAGCGTAGGGAAAGGCACTCTAGTCTTTTCTGACCTTATTTGTGGTTTTATCTCCGTCTGTGGTTTTATCTCCGTCAAACATCTCACCATGGATTTTTCTTTCCTCCCACAGGACGTCCAGGGACTTTGACACGCGCCCGGGCCTGAAGTACCTGCTGATGAAGGTGTCGGGGGTGTGCGGCGCTGCTAACCTCTACCGCCAGTCAGCCATGAGCTTCAACCTCTACTTCCAGGTGCGCCGTGTACACGCCGCGCACACTTAACCACTTCCTTTTTCATTCCCCTTTCCAAAAGCAAATGTCCATATCAAATATGATTAGAAAAGAATTAGGACTTTATTCATTTTGCGTTCTCTTTCCAGGCCCTGCTGTGTGCTACGCTGAGCCAGGCAGAGACCATGACGGCACAGCAGGTCGGGATAGTTTAAAACCCAGTGCGTTTCTGTCCCGTGCCTCGTTGGGGATGTTCCTAATGGGCGTACGCGTCACGGTTTGGTTTCTGTCTGCTCCCTAGGTGAAGAGGCTGCTGTATGAGGAGGAAGAGGGCAGCTCCGACCCCTCCCAGCCTGGCTCGGCCTCCTCCGAGGACGAAGACATCTTTGAAGAGACGGCCCAGGTGACATACGGGCCGCAACCATCACACACACACACACACACACATTAAAAACAATTTGCGAGCCCTTTATATAAGGTATAAACGTTTTAATTTGTTGAACAGCCCCCCTCTTGAACTCTCCGCTGTCCCCGGTCTCTCTCCCTGCCCTCAGGTGAGTCCGCCGCGGGGGAGGGACATGCGCCAATGGCACGCTCCCATCCCCTCCCTCAGCGTCCAGCCGCTGGGCAGCGCCGACTGGGTCTGGCTGGTCCAGCAGCTCCACAAGCTCTGCATGGACCTCTGCAACAGCTACATCCAGATGCACCGGGACCTGGAGTCCACCCTGGAGGAGACGCCCGTCCTCAGGGGAGGCTCGGGGGTCGGGGGAGGGGACCACCTCTTCTTCCTCCCGCTCTTCCCGTCCGAGACCTCCACGCCCTCCTCCGCCGGCGGGCTCTCGGCGAAGGGGACCCCCTCGGAGGACGGGAGCTACCGGTGCCCGGCGGCCGAGAGCGGGGCCTCTCCGGGCGACACGCCCACGCCCAGCCCGGGGTCAGGGTTCAGCGCCACGGGCAGCCTGCCCCACCTCAGGCCTGGGGAGAGGAGAGAGAGCGGAGGAGGAGGAGTAGGAGGAGGAGGGCCTGGCCCAGGGAGGAGGAAGGAGTGGTGGGAGAGCGCCGGGAACAAACTGTACACCATCGCCACAGACAAAACCATCACCAAGCTGATGATGGAGTACAAGAGGAGGAAGCAGCAGCAGCATCAGAGCCACAGCCACGGCAGCCTGTTCATAAAGAAGCCGGCCAAGGCGGCCCCGGAGGAGCGGAGGGGCCCCGGGGAGGCCCCCGGCCAGACCGCGGCCCCTCAGAGGCCCCAGCACCTGGTGGACCAGCAGGGGCCCCCCATGAGGCACTCGGTGAGCGCGGGGCCCGAGGTGCTGAGACAGGAAAAGAGGCCACGCTCGGGTTCCACCATCAGCTCACACAGCATCTCGCTCAGGGACGCCGAGGCTCAAATACAGGTGTGTGTGTGTGTGTGTGTGTGTGTGCATGTGTGCGTGCGTGTGTGTGTGTGAAAAGAGGTTGAAAAAAGACCATGCCACTCTAATTCTTCTACCATATTCTCTGATGTACCTAAAGTTTGTATCTGATCTTGGCTCAACGTCGGCCCTTCTCCCCCCCTCCTCTCCGTCTCTAGGCGTGGACCACCATGGTCCTGACCCTCTTGAACCAGGTGATGCTGCTCCCCGACCCATCCTTCCAGGCCCTGCAGCCGGCCCTCTTCCCCTGCCTCAGCCAGCTCACCTGCCACGTGTCCGACGGCCGCGTCCGCCAGGCGCTGAGGGAGTGGCTGGGCCGCGTGGGTCGGCTCTACGAGATCATCCTGTGACCGTGACTCCCCCCCCTGATGCCAGCGGACGTGATTAGAGGTCACTCTGCCCATGCCAGCCATCACACACACACACACACACACACACACACACACGCACACACGCACATTCACACTCAATTCATTACATAGGGTCTGTCGAGTTGCCTGTTATTTTGGTGGAAGAACAAGGTTAGCCGTTTTGTTTTTTTGTTAATTTCTTATTTGGAAAAATCGAGGGAGTTCTAAGGCTTGTCACTTGACCATGCTTCTGCACGGCAGCAAGCCAAAGTAACCCTACTCTGGGAACCAGCATCGGAAAGCCAGGAGTCACGAACAGACACTGAGAGCAACCAGGCCATTAAATAGTCCACAGAGCATGAGGAAAATTATTATTCAGCGTCAAAAATCGTCTTTCAATCACCAAAGTGAAGTTCTGAAACGAATGTTTCCGTTTTGGAGTCGGTGTTTTTTTCTAGGACATAATTATTTATCGCTGTACCATTATCATGTTCTATTCATTTAAAATATTTTTCTGTTTATAAAGGTTTGACTCTATATATCTTGCACATGTATTTTATTTATTATATTTTCGATTTTCGATTTGCTTAAGTGTCTATGAATCAGATATTGTGCCATATGAAATTATTTAAGCTTGTTTGTATTGTTAACGTTATATATGTCTTTATTATATATATGTCTACTGTTATGTATATGTTTTTTTGCTCCTTGTTTGACAGAAAGTAAGTGATGTAAACCCTGTTGCAAACAAAACTATGCTGGTACATGTCTATCCACACACACTGCCCAATCAATCATGGGTGGACACCTAAGGAAGTCAGGGAAGGAGCTGTTTGTTTGTCTGGGAGCGCTCCACACGGCACACGACACCGATGTAGGCCGAGCTCCACACGTGAGCTGCCGGCTTGCCCGAGTCATCTGTGGTCTTAAGAAGGACACGCACACAGCTGGCCAGGCCTGGCACCGGGGATAACATTCTCTCTCCTACTCTCTCTTTATCTCTCACACACGCTCGCACACACACACACACCCACTCGCTCTCACGCTTTCTCTCTCTCTCTGACTCTCTCTGTTGCTCGCTCGCTCTTTCTCCTTTTTTCGCGGTCAATCCTCCGTTGAGCCCGGCCCATCCCTGGCTCACACGCAGTGTGTGTGTGTGTGTGTTTGTGTGTGTGTGTGTGTGTGTGGGGGGGGTGGGGGGGTTTGACCTGGCATCCAACACCAACCCGAAAAACACAGCCTGTCCAGCCTGTCTCGCCAGGCGACCCAAAGCCGTGGCGACCGGTCTCGTTCTGTCGTTCGTGCCTGCCCTCATTAAGTTCTCCTCTTAATTACACAGCTCTCCAAAAACCACCCAGATGTTGCCCCCTATTGAACGACAAATGAGGTGACGGCGAGAAACCATGGATGGGGTGATTGAAACGGACGATGGTGACCTACTTCGTCTGCTGCGCAGAATATGTGGTTCAAATAAAGGGATGCTTTTTGTTGTTTAGCTTGATGGCGCCTGCCATACCTATTATGCATTTGCTCTTCTTCCGGGAGGGGGTGGGGGTGGGGGGGATATTTGATTGATGGAGACATGTTTGATGGCTGACTGATGTTGTGATCGAGAGAATCTGAAAGCCATTTGCAATGATACTTTTGCTAAGATTATATCATTGGTTTACACCTACTATTTATCTGAAATTGGTGTTATTGATGCGTTTACAAGCGAATTGAGATATAAAAAAAACAGTTAGGTTTTGTGGAAAATTCAATTTTAACACACTGGAGAATCTGTCAAGACAATTTGATGGTGTATGAGGTTGAAGTCTTTCCGAAGGTGTGAGAAAGTACATTACTTGTAAGAATTATAACCTGTTTACCTGAGTGTCGGCAACGTCTGCTATCTTTGTATTTGGCAGCATTTTGTATGATTGCTACTGTTGCCTGTTTTGGAGGTGTTGATAAATTCTGGATCCCCTCTCAGCACTTGTTGCATTAATGTCACTTCTACATACTTTTCCTTATCAATTCACTGCTATAGCTCAGTCTTGCTGTGTCTAAGCTACCACTTGCCCTAAGTATTTCTGCTTAATGGCTACACATCATGTTCCATGTGTGAATGCGTTGTTTAGGTAGGATACTTGCAACGGCCAAAGAGATGTAATTGTGCCATTTCCTGGTCACCGCTCAAACTTCTCAATTATCTGCTTGTCCCTAATAAAGGATCCTAGGTACTCTTTTGAATAGGTGAGGGGTAAGCTTACTGACTCCCTGATACACTGTGTCCCATTTCAAACGACATGCATATGACTGGATGTATTGGAGTACGACAAGCATTTTGACAGAAGGAAATCGTTGTGTTTTCCTTTTTGTGTTGGTAGACTATTAAGGGCCAGCTTGTGACCCACATGTTTGACACGAACGTAAGATATATTTAACAGAAATGTTAAGAGTGCTCAGGAAACATATTGCAAAAATGATTCTAGGATATGGGTCCAAAGGAGATTCAGTCCTGCGGTCTCTTTGTCTTGGAAGGTGCAAAACGTTTGTGGGTCAATCACAATTAGGTTTTGCCTAAATCATGACTAGGACTTCCGAGCTTTTGCAATGTTTTGTATCGTCGTAAGCAGAAAAAGGCATGCTTAACCAGGAGAGATTTGCATTTAGTTTGTGTACAACTCTGACATCCTGTCTTTGGGTCTATGTGATGTGTGTTCTAGGAGTGAAGCATGGCTTAGACCTATCGAAACATTATTCCAACAGGACCGTTTCCCTGCATATAGTCGCTCTCCTTCGTGTTCATTTGACATGATACACATGTAAATATCCCTCTGAATGTCAACATGAATTGACTACCGATGACAACCGACCTAATGATTTTGTGTGTTGTTTGTTTGCAAAGAAAGAAACCGGAGTGATTGTGTACTTAAGATTAGCTTGCAGTGGCAGACATGTTTGTTTGTCATGTATGGCTGTTGTTACAGTGACTTCTATAAGTGCATTTTCTGCTTTTGATTAAAAAGCATATATCATATTCATGTTTTTACTGTTCTGAGTCTGACTAGACTTTTGCTGAGTCTTCTAAGATCTGTCTTAAAGTTGTACCTATCATGTACAGTCATATTCAGTATAACTATTTTAGAACGCTTCTCTGACAGCCATTTATTTGTCTTTGTGTTGCAGAATAAACAGATCAAATCTCATACTGTCTAAAGTTTTTATTGTTTTGTAAAGGTTTTGTTGATGTGTTCCACAATTTTTATTTTATTTTATTTTAAAAGAATGCATTAATTTAAGGGTCAGTTGGAACCTTTCTGCAGGCAAAGTATCTTGTGAAAATTGTTTTTATACATATGTATTCACACACCTAATATTTTTTGTTTTTGCATTGGCTCTTGGTTGCTTTAATCTACTCTGACACAGAATATTGGCCCCATTAAAATTACAGATTTAGACACATCTGTTACCCTAATTCCGGTTTATACTATTAGTCAAGCCATTTACAAATTGCCTACCTTAGTGGCCTAAATGCACAGCTTTATATGTGGAGCTAGATATCGTGACCTGTCCTGATATTTTTATTTTGGTGTCAATTTGTCATATCTAGTTATGTGCTTAAAAGACACTCACATTTGCTTTGAACATGTGTTCAGTTGATTCACCGAATCTCAGACAGTTTGCCTGTAGTAATTGCAATTATGCTTTGTTGGACCTATATTTGTGCCTCGTAAACATTTATTCCTACACAACAAATCCGTATTTAGTACAGCCCCGGGCCGTTGACCAACCCACAGCCTTCACTACTTATAATATAGGGCAGCTGGCTCTAAATCCAGCGAGGAAGGATTGTTGATTGGACACTGTGACGCGTCCTCTGATCTCTCCTGCTGGACACATGTTGACTTGTGTACCCGTTTTCGCACACATTTTAGATAGTGATTATCGCTCTGACGCTTCATTTTGCGCTCTCTGTCGCTGGGGACTGCTGCATTGTGTTTGCGCTTCTTGAAAACCCTGCCGTTGGCTAGCACCAACATGCGATCATTGCTAGACAGCAGTTGGATGAAATTTGGACCCGCGGATAGAGGGTCGTTAGATGGAGTACCCGGTGGACCCACCCCACTCCCATCCACTGATAGGCAACCTGTGGTAAGTAACTTTACCATTTCTCTTCGACGCGTGACAAGGGATTCCTTGTTTAACAATAGTTTGTGCTATTTCTCTGAAACCTACATTTACTTTCACGCTAACTAAACCAGTTATAGGGGATCAAATCAGTGGAGAAAATGTATATAAAATTGTAAAAAATAAATTGTAGCTACTGTTTACGACTTGGAATTGGAATTGCTCACTTGTGCCTAGTCAACGAAAACATTACGTTTTCATGACCTTGTGAATATGGGCCAATGTATGTAAATGTCACATTTGAATCCGCCGGTTGATCTCTCCTACTTAATCTAAGCTATGAAATGAGCAGCAATGGAGAGAGGCTTCCAGGATAACTCTTATTTAAGTGCCCACAACATATAGATTATAGTGGGACATTTTTATTGCACTTGTAGCTCAATTGACCTAAAAAAAAA